>JARBWK010000010.1:28204909-28215260 GCA_030556195.1 Anolis apletophallus | reverse complement strand
TACCTAAAGGGAAGATATTATATCAGAGTTATGCAGCATTCATCATCCTGATGCTACACCAGTTCCCCAGAAACTTCAGCTAGTATGACAAAAGATAAAGGTTGATTATGTTCATGGTCAATAATGCCCAAAACTAAAAAAAGTATATGCAGAACTTATACAAATAGAGAAGACTTTCCTTAGTAGTACCTTTCCATCCAATGTTTGGGGGACTGCATGTGGATGCCCACAGATCTGGCAGAGTCCATGGCCTTTTCTTTTCTCTTTCATATGGAAGGAAGGATGAGGATGGGCTTTCAGGGCTTGAACCAAAGTCTACCCGGGCTGAGGTTGTCTTTGTCTTTCAAAATCAACAGGTGTCAGTAGTTCATGCTATTATTATAACATCAACTAAAACAATAATTCAATTCCTGACATGCATCACACATGAAATAAGTCAATTATCTCTTTTTAGCAGAGGGGTTAAGAAAGCAGGACCACTATAAGGTCTCCTGATTACTTCCATGAGATTTCTCCCATTTTGAGCTGTCTCCTGGCTTCTACAATTCCTTCAGGCTGTGGAAAGAAGAGGAATAGATGTGGGAAGAAACTTATGGCCCTCTCATCTTTTTCTCTTTTGCCTTGTGACTCTAATAATTCTAATCAAGAACTAGTGTCTGAGAGCACTTCCACACATAACTAAATCCCTGAGGCAGTGGGGGAAACCATTGGGCAGTCCCCCCACATTGCCCCTCTTACTATTCCATGGCATTTCCCATCTGTTACCATCTTGAGTTAAACTGGGGTGGCATGAAGCCACCCTTGAAGCCCTGTTCTTTACCCCTTTTTTTTAAAAAAAGGGTGATGATGGTGATGTTCTTGAAGTCTGCTGGGATTTTCTCAATTACCCATACTTTTTTCAAAGACCTGGTGTCAGTTCAGATCCATCCTTTTAAAAGATTTCAGCAGGGATCCCATCAGGTCTGCTGGCTTTGTTATTTTTTAGTTGGCTGATGAATTTGCTGACTTCCTCCAAACTAAGCAGTGCTGCAAGCTGGTTTGTTGTTGCAGAATTTGTGAGATAATGTATTTTCCATGTTGGAGCTGGGATTAATGAGGTTGTGGTAGTGCTCTTCCAGCATAGTGCAATTGGTTTTTTTTTTATCCTTGAGAAATTTGGTTCCATCTGATGAACGTAGAGAGTGTACGCCATGATTTGTTGGGCCATAGATGACCACCATGCATCATGGTTGGATTTCTTGAGCTTTTTTGTCCACCAGATGTTCTTCTTGAGTTCTCTGCTCTTTCTTTGTACCTCAGCTTTTACAGTAACATATATCATTTTCTTAGCAGCACAGCTGGTGTCTCTGTCATATTTAGAAGGGTTCCATTTTCTTATTGATGAACTGTTGGATTGTGTTATCATTTTCATCAAACTAGTCTTGATTTCTTTTAGTTTGGTATCCAGTGGTTTCTTCAGAAGCTGTGATATAATAATAATAATAATAATAATACTGTTTAGTTCTATTCTGCTCTTCTCATCCCAAAGGGGACTCAGTGCGGATTACAATACACATACGACAGACAATCCCTGTCGGAAGACATACAATTTTACACATAGACAGTACAGTGCAGTTTTTAGAAGGATTTCTTCTTTTCCTGGCTATGTCATACAGGGTGTGCATCATAGGATATGGATGCTCTATTATGACATCATTGTTGTTATGTCGTTGCATCATTGCGCCTTTTTACGTCACAAGGGGGTGCTGTTGTTCCATCCTCATGACGGAGCCTCTGTTTCCACCACTCCGCATCTCCTTCCTGGCAGCCGAACTTTTCAGACGCTTGTAAGGTATGTGTAAAAATCCTTCCCCACTTTCTGCGGTCCCCACATTGTTGTTTTTTATCACAGCTGGGCTGTTGAACTGCTTGGGTGGGCAGTGGACAGGACTCAAATAGCTGGTCGTCCAAGCCAGCTCGGGGATTCGAACTAGCAACCCTCCGATTGCAAGCACAGCTGTGTTACCACTGGGCTATCTCCCCGGCCCTGGTAATGATAGAGGTCTTCAGTTTATTTCAGTGTTCCTCAACATTTTTCAGGGCGTTCTATGGGTAGATGATCCTTGAGTGCTGTTTGGAGAAGGTTTTATTTTGCGGGTTTTGAAGGGCTTGGGTGGTCAATTTAAGCCTTAACTTTCTTCCTTGGAGTGTGTGTTTGGGGGTAATCTTGATGGCCATCATGGATCAAATTAACCTGTGGTCTGTCCAGCAATCGGCTAGTAGTGGTCTGTCCAGTGCCTAATGGCTCTTGTGAGAAACACATTGGGGTGGCCTCTGGAATGTATTATTATATGTAGCACCCATGGGTTCGTTCGTGTCACTGGGAGGGGGTGAGGCGCCGGGGGTCCCGATGCCATTGGGACCCGCACAGGCTGAAGGGGACTCGGAGGACGAGTTGGAAGGCCCAGAGCAAGATTGGTCAGCAGTGCCTTGCCCAGTTCACCTGTAGAGAGTTTAGCATGGGATCTCGGTGGGAGCATTCTCCCGGGAAGGAGCGGACCAGGTGGAGATGGGGAGGCAGCGAAGCAGATAGCGGAGATAGTTATGAATTCCCAAACGGCCGAGGTTCCCAGGACCTGGCCGAGCAGCAGATGGAGGCCAGCGGCTGGGAAAGTTCGGGGGAGGCTGCTTCTCAAGGAGATAGCGATACTGAACTGGAAGAGCGGGGCCGTTCCCATAACAGACGCAGGGACATAGAGCAGGGCAGGAGGAGCTGGCATCTGTCCCTGGACCGTCACCGTTCGGAAAGTAGAGACTGGGAGCCGCCGCCCTAGATCGCCGGGGCCCGGCCGAGAGGGATAAGAACGGCCCCGTGGGAACTGATCCTCAGTTCTCCGGCCACGTCTGATCTGAAGGGCGTGAGCGGAGTGAACCACGGAGCCTAGTCTGGCTCGCTTTGGACCAAGACCTTGCCTTGTTATTGATTCGCATTGTGCGGGATACCTGCTTTGTCCGGAGGCAATCCGGGAACTTGCCAAGTTTATTGCCACGTTTGCTTTTGGAACTATCCTTTGGAACTTTGCTTTCTTAATTGGACTACAGCTTTGCTGTTTGCGTTATTCTTTGATCTCTTCAAGAGAATTGCCTTTTGGACTTTTATATTCAATAAAACTAGTTAGCCTTTACTACGTCTCCGTGTGTGTTAAAGGGCAGTACTAAGTCGGTGATTGTGACAGTTGGCCGGAGAACTCCTCGAACCCCTTTGCACCACGGGGACGTACCAGAAACCGCCGGCTGCGTACCAAGGCTCCCATTGTCTCCACGGCCGCCATGGCGAACTTGCGGGTCCGCAAGTGGTGGCGTTGCAACAGGAGGTGGCGGAGCTGCGAACCCGAGCGGGCGGCACCCGTCGGTGAATGCCCCCGGCTGTTCAATGGAAATCCGCGATGGTGGAAGTTTTCATTGCCCAGGTTCGGATGTACCTGGAGTTGCGACAACGAGTTTGCCACCCCGAGCCCAGGTGGGGTTCGTGTTCAACTGTATGGAAGGGATGGCAGCGGCGTGGGGCAACCCCTCCTCAATGCCGCGCGTCTCCGCATGCGGCGACTTTGAACGCTTTTCTAGATGCGATCCGGGCGACCTGGGGACCCCCCCCATGAGGACCTGGCGAACGGGATTTAGCACGGCTGACCATGAGGGACATGACTTTGTCTCAGTATATTTCCGTTCGAAAGGTTGGCCAGCCAGACCAAGTGGGAAGGACCACCCTTGCGCTATACGTATCTAGCGGGACTCTCGCCCCGAGATTCAGCAACAGATGTTACAATTGCCCCGGCCGGCGACCTGGAGGAGGCCATCGCCTCGAGTTTGCGGGCGGAGGCGGCCATACAATACAAGAGAAGGTGGGGGCCGCGGCACGGCCGGCCGAGAAACCAACGACCAAGCGGGAGGACACCGGCCAATTTTGTGCCCGCCAGATCCCTGCCCCCACCCCTGTTGTGGATGACTAACCGATGCAACTGGAGTACGGTGCGGACCCAAAGTAGATGCTGCCGAGAAGGCTCGGCGTCAAAAGACTCAACCTTTGTTGGTACTGCGGGGGCCCGGGTCATTTTTTCTCGTGATTGCCCCCAGAAACCGCGTGGGAGGACTCCTCGGGCTCCCAGCGGTGGCCAGCCCTCGGAGCCCTGAGGAAGCCCTCCAGGCGGCGGGGAAGGGTACGGCCGAGTGTACGAGGGTTCGCCCACTCGCCGACGTCGCTAACCTTCCCCCTGAACCCAAGACTGGACAATTGTTCCTTGTCATGGTCAGCTTGTGTTCGCCCGAGAAGGGGCCGATGATGGTCCATGCCATGATTGACTCTTGAGCGACAATCAACTTCATTGATTCAGACTATTCCAAGTCTTCGGGATTAAAATTTCTTGACCTCCATGAGCCCAAGGGTGTCCAGACCATCGATGGGAGAGTGTTGAAAACCGGGCTGTAACTCAATATACAGCTCCTACCAGGATGTGGACTAGCTCCCATAAAGAGGACATTTCTTTCTTGTGACCAAGCTCCCAGATTTCCCCATTGTCCTGGGCATTGTGGCTCGCTCCATGACCCCAGATTTCTGAGCTAAGAGACAGCTAATTTTTCTTCCGATCATTGCCAGGGCCACTGCATGACGGCCCGGGCGTGCCAGGCTCAAGAAGTGGAGAATGTGGCCACCCTGCCCAAGAAGTATGCCGGCTTTTGGGATGTCTTCAGTGAGAAGGAGGCGGAACGTTTGCCTCCGCACCGGCCCTATGACTGTGCCATTGACTTGCAGCCAGGGGCCCCCATTCCGCCGCGGCGCCTCTACCCGCTCTCGGACCCAGAGCAACAGGCTCTCCGAGACTTCCTGGATGAGAACCTGCGGAAGGGGTCATTCGGCCTCCCAATCCCCCCGGGGCTCCGATTCTTTTCGTCAAGAAGAAATCGGGAGTTGCGCCTTTGCAATGACTACAGGGAACTCAACAAGATCACGATCCGAATCGCTATCCCCTGCCCTTGATCCCCGAGCTCTTGAGCGGATGCGGGAGCTAAGGTGTTCACTAAACTGGACCTGAGGGGGCTTACAACCTTGTCCGGATTTGCCAGGGTGATGAATGGAAGACGGCCTTCCAGACCAAGTGGGGCAGTTTCGAATACCTGGTGATGGGATTCGGTTTGTGCAACGCCCCCGCCTGTTTCCAACATTTCATGAATGACATTTTCCGAGACCTTTTGGACCGCTATCTGGCGGTCTACCTTGACGACCTGTTGATTTTTTCTCCGGATCAGGCGACCCATGATCGCCATGTCGGAGGTGCTCCTGAACTGAGGGCCCACGGGCTCTATGCCAAGCTGGAGAAATGTGCTTTTGACTTGCGTGAAGTGGACTTTCTGGGCTACCGTATCTCTCCTACGGGCATTGCCATGGATAACACCAAGGTCCAAGCAGTGGTCGACTGGGCACCTCCTGCTAGCAAAAAAGACATTCAACGATTCCTGGGCTTTGCCAACTACTACAGAAAGTTCATTCCTGACTTTGCCAAGTGGGCTGATCCGATCACCCAGTGTTTGCGGGGGTTGGGGTTCCGCAAGTTGAAGCAGCTGTTCACCACTCAGCCGCTTTTGCAGCACCCCAACCCCGCACCCCTTTCATCGTCCAGGCCGATGCTTCGGATGTGGCGGTGGGGGCGATCCTGCTACAGCCTCAGGGACGGACTTGTTGCCCTGTGCCTACTATTCCCGGCAGCTGACGGCTCCGGAAAAGAACTACACCATTTGGGAGAAGGAACTTGGCCATCAAGGTGGCGTTTGAAGTCTGGAGACACCTGCTGGAAGGGGCCAAGTTCCCGGTGGTGGTTCACACCGACCACGGGAACTTGGAGCATCTGAAGTCGCAGCGCAAGTTGAACCAAAGGCAACAGAGATGGTCCCTGTTCTTTGAGCGATTCAATTTCCGCATTCACTATGTGACCCCCAAGCAGACCAAGCAAGCGGATGCCCTGTCCCAGAAGCCGGAGTATGTCCGCGGAGGGGAGGTCCTCTCCGAGCAGCCTCTGCTCAAAGCGGAGAACTTTGCAGCCGCCCGAGCGGCCCCCGCGCCCCGGCTCCGGCGGCCCCGCCCCGTGGATAGCGGCCGTTGAGTGTGCGGGTCAGGCCCGCCAGCGGGACGACCCTTGGGTGCGTGAGCAGCTGTCAAGGGTGCAGGCTCCGTTTCAGGTGCGGAACGGGGTGCTCTATCATCGGGACTCTGTTTATGTTTCTCCGGCCCTGAGCGGGGACATTCTCAAGCTTTGCCACGACTCTAAGGCGGCGGGCCATTTTGGGCTCTTCAAGACGCTGCAGCTGGTTCTACGGGATTTTTGGTGGCTTAAAGTGCGGAGGGATGTGGAGGACTATGTGGGATCCTGCCCTGTGTGCCACCGGCCAAGAACCAGGGGGCAAGCCGGCCGGCTTGCTCAGCCTCTTCCGACTCCTCCCGCTCCTGGAAGATGATTTCGGCTGATTTCATCACCGACCTCCCCAAGTCAAGGGCTTCACCACGATACTGGTCGTGGTGGACTGTTTCACCAAGATGGGACACTTCATCCCCTGTGTGGGGGTGCCGACTGCCAAGGAGACTGCTGATATGTTTGTGCAACATGTGTTTCGGCTGCATGGACTTCCACAGAGCCTGGTGACGGACCGGGCACCCAATTCACTTCCCAGTTCTGGAAGGCTGTCCAGAAGCTGCTGGGGATTGATGTGCGGATGTCCACGGCTCACCACCCGCAGACCGATGGGCAAACCGAAAGGGTTAATGCCACCTTGGAGCAGTACCTGCGCTGCTATGTCAACTATCAGCAAACCACCTGGGCGTCCTTGTTGTCTTTGGCAGAGTTTGCTTACAACAATGCGACGCAGGAATCCATCAAAGAGACTCCTTTCTTTGCTAACTATGGACACCACCCTCGGTTCTACCCTCCGGTGGACCCGTCTGGGACGTTTCGGAGGCTAAGGATTGGCTCAGGAGCTCACTGCGCTTCAAGACTTGCTACGTACTCAATTGGACCAGGCGAAGGCCGACTACAGCGGATGGCTGATCGGCGGCGCCAGGAGGGTCCTGCGATTCTGGTGGGGATAAGGTTTGGCTGTCCACCAAGAATCTGCCCACGCAACGCCCCAGCCGCAAGTTGGATGCCCGGGTTTTGGGGCCCTACAAAGTTTTGGAGCGGGTGGGGCCTGTTTCCTTCAAGCTCACGCTCCCTGC
The DNA here is from genome assembly GCA_030556195.1 of Anolis apletophallus. NCBI lineage: Eukaryota > Metazoa > Chordata > Lepidosauria > Squamata > Anolidae > Anolis > Anolis apletophallus. Next base: position 28,208,020 of record JARBWK010000010.1, on the reverse strand, counting down.
GGACATGAAACTCCACCCGGTGTTTCATCGCTCCTTGCTCCGCCCGGCGAAGGGGGTGCGGCCTGATGTGACGCAGCCGCCCCTCCCCCTGGGATGCGGGAGGGCGGGTAGGAGGTCGAAGTGCAGGACATCTTGGATGCTCGCATCCGGTACCGGAAGTTGGAGTATTTCATTGACTGGAAAGGTTTTGGCCCGGAAGAACGTGCTTGGGTCAAGGCTCGAGACGTTCACGCGCCGGAGTTGGTGGCCCGTTTCCACCGCAAGTATCCTGACAAGCCCAAGCCCCGGGGGCGGCCCAGGGGGGGCCCTGAGGGGGATAGTGTAGCACCCATGGGTTCGTTCGTGTCACTGGGAGGGGTGAGGCGCCGGGGTCCCGATGCCATTGGGACCCGCACAGGCTGAAGGGACTCGGAGGAGGACGAGTTGGAAGGCCCAGAGCAAGATTGGTCAGCAGTGCCTTTGCCCAGTTCACCTGTAGAGAGTTTAGCATGGGATCTCGAGTGGGAGCATTCTCCCGGGGAAGGAGCGGACCAGGTGGAGATGGGAGGCAGCGAAGCAGATAGCGGAGATAGTTATGAATTCCCAAACGGCCGAGGTTCCCAGGACCTGGCCGAGCAGCAGATGGAGGCCAGCGGCTGGGAAAGTTCGGGAGGCTGCTTCTCAAGGAGATAGCGATACTGAACTGGAAGAGCGGGGCCGTTCCATAACAGACGCAGGGACATAGAGCAGGGCAGGAGGAGCTGGCATCTGTCCCTAGACCGTCACCGTTCGGAAAGTAGAGACTGGAGACGCCGGGCCCTAGATCGTCGAGGGCCCGGCCGAAGGATTAAAACGGCCCGTGGGAACTGATCCTCAGTTCTCCGGCCACGTCTGATCTGAAGGGCGTGAAAGCGGAGTGAACCACGGAGCCTAGTCTGGCTCGCCTTGGACCAAGACCTTGCCTTGTTATTGATTCGCATTGTGGGATACCCTGCTTTGTTCCGGAGGCAATCCGGGAACTTGCCAAGTTTATTGCCACGTTTGCTTTTGGAACTATCCTTTGGAACTTTGCTTTCTTAATTGGACTACAGCTTTGCTGTTTGCGTTATTCTTTGATCTCTTCAAGAGAATTGCCTTTTGGACTTTTTATATTCAATAAAACTAGTTAGCCTTTACTACGTCTCCGTGTGTGTGTTAAAGGGGCAGTACTAAGTCGGTGATTGTGACATTATATAGTCTAAGAGGAGCCAGTGCTTTGGCTCCTTTGACTGGGGGTGTTTCTATGATGACTTAGACTCGTTTTTCTGGTGGAATAGCATTTTGGCAAAGACAAGGTTGTGTTCTGCACTTTTGGTGAGAAGTAAGATGCCATTTGGGTTGCTGTTTTCAACCCCATCTTTTTCTATAGTCCCTTGCTACAGGTTGAATGAAATCCCTTGCATTAAAATCACCCAGGAGGATGATTTTGTCTTCCTTAGGTGTCCAGCTGACAGTAAAATCTTTCCTTGATATCTTCGTCAGCATATGGTGTTGGTGTATAGTCATTTATGATATTTGCCTGCTGGTTTTTTGGCAATATTAAATTGGAGGTTTGAGAGTTGTTCATTAATGCCAATGGGTGCTTCCAACAGATGCTACACCAGGTCATTTCTTATAGCAAAGCTGACTACATGTATTCTTCATTCTTGTTTAGTTAGTCCCTTCAAGAAGAAGTTGTAGCCTCCTTTTTCTTTCTTCAGCTGTCACTCTCCTACTCTCCAGGTTTCTTGAAGTGCTGTTATATAGATTTTAGTGCCTCAGCTCCCTTGCAACAATAGCACTCTTGCATTTGGAGCATTCATTATTTGTGCTGTAACTGTGTCTGACTGTATGTTCCATGTTCCAAAGTTCATTTTTCTTTCTTTTTTTTGCAGCAATGTGGTGACCCCTCTAGACATAGCAGTCCAGTCAGAGATAAGACAAAGAGTCTATGTTTGGGGCACCTTTCTTAGACTCCTCCCCATGTAAGCAGACAGGATCCTAAAAAGTGCTACTCAGTTGTGGATTCAGCTGCCGAACTATGCAAGTACCTTGGACCCTGAGGTAGAATGACGGAATCCATTTTCACCAACCATGTGCCAGTCTGTGGCTAGGGACTTCCAGATTTCACAGTCCGGTCCCCATTGCTCCTCATCATTGCAATGAGACTTTTGTTGATTTTATTTTCTTTTTCTTGGAAGACACCTGTGCATGAATTTGGTTTATGTGTGGAGGTCAATGCACACCCAATTAACACACAGTCTTCACTGAATGAGGTTCACATCTAGTGACATGGTAAACCCACAGATTGGTGGCTTCTCATCTGCTGCAGCCTTCTTCCACCTTCACAGTGTTTGTAACATGTACCATGTTATCATCTGTCTGCTCCACCATTGACAACTTCATATTGTACTTGGTCTGGTTCCTCCCCTGTGGACTTGCCCCTTTGAAAGCTCATGACTCCAATGGGTTCACTTGCAGGTTCGCTGGAACACACAAGCCCCCTCACCATGACAAAATGACAATCCATTGAGTGGGTTTGGCTAGTGTAAACAAGTCCCATATGACAAGTCCTATATGAAGATTACTAGGATTAAACTGAAAGGATGTATTTTCTAACATAGGTAGTGCCAAAACTTACTGGTGCAATACTAGAAAACATTGGCCATTTCCACTACCTTTGAAGCCCCCTCTCCACAAAAGTCAACATCGACATCAAAATACAACACTGTCGGAGCTCTGCGAGTTCAGCAAAAAAAATTAATGATGCAGATAGTGAAGATTGGGACATCCTTAGGGATGCCAAGATGCTTGTTTATAAAGCTATTGTCCTTCCAACTCTGATGCATGCCTGAGAAATGCGGACAGTCTTCAAACATCACTTTCAACTTCTGAAAAGATTCAATCAGTGTTGCCTCCCAAAAAATCTTGCAAATCTATTGGGAAGACAGGTGGACAAACATCAGTGTTGTGGAAAAAGTAAAGACCAGTAGCACTAAAGCGATGATTTTCTTCCATCAACTTCTCTGAACTGTCAACATTGTCGGAATGAGCAATCACTGTCTCCCAAAGCAGTTACTCCACTCTCAACTCAAGAACATAAAATGAACAGAA
>JARBWK010000010.1:28182778-28204809 GCA_030556195.1 Anolis apletophallus | reverse complement strand
ATAAATAAATAAATAAATAAATAGAAGCATTACACTATTAAATTGTAATGCAAAACCAGCAAATTCTAATTCCGATAAATAAACTTGAGTGAATTGAATTTTTGGCTGACCTTAGATAGGATGTATGAAAGAATAGCTGCAGAAAAGTATATAGCAGATGGATACCAAGGGAAAATAATGTTTAAAGAAATCAATTACAAGAGGTCGAAGAATAATGGAAGTAACGATTACTCCCCCATCTCTATATGAATATTGGCCAATTTCTTGCATGTTCAGCAAATTTAATGCACTTTTTCTCGGTCATCATCAGGAGATCAACATCTTTCCTTCCCCATTTCAGAGACAGATGTCTAAAATTATCACTTGAATAATTTCCAACACATCTTGCAAGCTCTACAGGACACAACCAAGAAAATGATGCATTGATTCAAATGTGGCAGTATTGATGGTATAGTTATTTGAAGCAGAGATTCTCTGAGCTCTCCATTTAAAAGGAAGAGGAGCTAGTAATCTTCTTGCTGCAAAACAATGTAAAATGGTTGGCACAGCTTGTACATAGATGAAGACATTGGAGACACTCCAGAGGATTCAGCATTTTTCCTTTTGTTAAAAACTGTGCATGTGGTAGGTTAAAAATAAATTGCAATAGTGTTGCAGACACAGCCCCCTCTCTTTGCTGTGATCTCTATGGGCTTCACTAGAAAATATTTTCTTTTTATAGAGCCAAGATTCATTGTTGGTGGGGGTTGACCATTAAGTGTATCCCATAGTATATATCAGATTCAAGTCCTCATCCAGAAAATAGATATTCTTTTCTTTCAAATCAAAACAAAGATAATCATTTTGGAATGCCAAGTTTGTCTCTATTTGCAAGCTTTCTGTTTTATCACTCTTATGGTGCTGCTTTGTTTGTAATTGTCATAAACCTCCTGTGGTCATTCAAACATTCCAAACTATAGCAAAGGGTTGCTATAACAGTTCCAATTACACACGTCTTTTGCACATGCCACACAATATAATACTCAGAAGCCACTTAAATTGGCATGGCTTGGCTGTATCCTATGGAATCCTGGCATTTATATTTTAGTGAAACACAAGAGTTCTCTGGCAGAGAATTCACAATGAAACTGCAAATCCAGAGATTGCAGAGAATGGGGCCATGTCAGTTGAAATGGCTTCAAAGTGCTATAAATGTGAAACGAGAAAGAGAACCACAGTATTTGCGGCAAATGGTTGTGTGTTATTACACTGATGTTATATGATGTCTTATCATACAAGTCAGTCCCCAGCGCCATGTGGCATGTTCTATTTCTTCTTCATAGAAATGGGAGAAAAGTCGTTCTCTTCCCTCCACTTGTTGTGTATGTGTATCCTTTGAAAAAAATTATTTTTTATTTTTGTTGAGCTTCATAATTCAATTTACCATCTGAGATATGTGAGCAGATGCTGGTGATATTACCCCCTCTTTTTCTAATTCAGTTTAGCCTGCTCCCACCCCCTTCAATCCAGTTTATGAGAGAGATTGAACTGGAAGGCAATTTATTTCAGCAGTGTATTACAGCTGGGTATTTCATTCAGCTATCCATCTTGGCTCCATGTAAGTGTGTCAACTGTGACATGAAAGAGGGTATCCTTTTTCTTCCTATTCCTTCTGCCATAGGGCAAATCCAGATTGGTTGAAAAGTTCCAGGTTTTGTTCTTGTTTATTTTCCAATTTTGCTTGTGAAATCCATACAGATTTTGATTATCACAAAATATTTTTCTATCAGCTCCTGATATGATCAGAAACAATTTATATCGGGTAAGATTATTTCAACCCAGAACAAAATTGGAGAGAACAGGGACAAATCTGAATTTTTTCAATCTGTCTGCACGTACCAATATTGATTTGTTCTGGAAAAATTAATGGCCTGATTTCGATTAGGAGGAAAGTACTCTTGTCCTACCAGGTATTTTTATGATTGTAATTATGTGTATGCTTACAGTGAAGCGACCTTTTTAAAAAAGCAACAATGTCCTGCTGACATTACAGTAGGTCCTCAACATTACCTCATAAAATGCAGAAAACAATGAATAATAAAAGAACTTTTTTTTTTCACCAGAGGGAACACCTCTCTAAATATCTCTAGATCCTCCATGGTAACTCTGTTTTTACCTTCTGCCAGACCTAGAGAACCTACAGAGTTCCCAAGAAAACATCTTAGTTAAATCCACCAATTATAATATTTGCAAAAACTAAGCCCACAAATAATAAATTTTATCACTTTTTTCTATAGCGCCATTGCAATACATGGTGCTTTACAAGTAAAAGATTCTCAAAGTCTAGGGAATATCTAACCCTGTCTTTTGAGTAGACATCTCTTTTCCACACCCATTGCATTAATTATATTTACTGAACTCCCCTCTTATTCACATGCCCTCCAAGCACATGGGAACTAATCAGGAATTTCCATGTCAAATCAAGATAGTTTGAATGTATGATGTTTATTGCATAGACCCTGTTACTATTATTCAATATTAAAGGGGTTGGGGGGAAACACACCCTCTCAGTACTAAATGTTATGGTGGAAACTCTGGTGAAATTGGTTCTCTGTCATCCAAGTTACACCTTCTGCTATCTTGATCACATTTGGCCACCTGTGCCCTGTTTATGATCAGATATGTTGAAGGCTATAAAACAGTGGAGGACAGGAAGAACTATTTTTCCATGTCTCTAACAGAATACAAAAAACTTAAATTTGGGAGTAACATTAATGTTTTTTGCAGTTGAGAGTTTTGTGGGATTGACTGCTTTTAAGAGCTGGCTTTAACACAGCTGCACCTGCAGTAAATCTTGCTAGCTAAAAGGTTGACTGTTCGAAGCCAGGTCAGGGTGACCTCCTGAACTTCATGCCAGCTCCCCTACCTACCTAGTGGATCGAAAACAGCAATGTGAGTAGATGAATAGGAACCACATTAAGCGGGGAGGTATTTTAGGCACAGTGTTTCAGAAGAAAATTTACCAACAACAAAAAAAGCTCATTGGCAAGGAGATGGAGCAACAGAACCCCTCTGGGGCAAGAAATGAGAACAGCTTCCAAAAGATACTGAATCGTGAGAAACACCTCTAACTGTTGTCGGTCTTGTCATTGTAAAATCAGCATTGAATGCTTGCTCTCTCTATATATATTATTATATTTTATTATATTATTATATTTGTTCTGTGATCTGCCCTAGTCCCCTTCGAGGTGAGAAGGGCAGAATATAAGTACTGTAAATAAAATAAATTAATTTTGTCTGCCTGCCATTGAGGTTTTTAAGATCTGGAAAAATCTTGTAAAATAAAAAAAAACCTTCAGGATTTTTAATACCACTATAATGATCAGCTAGTTTAACACCTGAATATATATTTAGCATTCATCTTTAGGATAATATAACCATCATTAGTTGTTTTTGAGCAAGCAACATCAAAGCTTCCTTCTTTGGAGGTTTTTAAACAGAAGCTGGATGGCCATCTGTTAGAACTGTTTTGATTGTATATTCCTGCATGGCAGGGGATTGAACTAGATAGCCCTGGAGTCTCTATGGTTATCTGATTCAGCCTAATATTTAAGAAACAGCAATCATACCCAGTCTAGCCATCCTGTTCTGTTTCTGAATATCTTCAGAGGCATTAAGACATCTTTTTGAAGGCATGACAGTAATCCAGTCTGAATATTACAAAAAGTAACCATTTCTCTCCAAGAAAGGATGCAGATCATGTGCCAGCCAAAGCTAGTGAAAATGAAATGTGTGGTGTGAGCCCTGCCTGAACTTGAATCTATTGTAAGCTCTGAAAATGATCCTCAGTGTGATGTTTCCCATATCAAGAACAGGTCAAATGCACAAAATGTAATGTTATAGGTTTTTAAGACACAATTCCTTTGCCTCATCTATAAATTATTCCTATTGATACCCAGCCTAACTCCCTCCCAGCTACCAGCTTAGACATTTTTAAATGGTGGAAATAATGTCAAGTAGAAGATGGATTGAATTTGTTTTCTGCCATTCCAGAGACTAGAAAACCAACGAGTGGATCAAAATTAGAAGAAAAGATATTCTGTCTAAAACTTAGAAATAATTTAACTGTAAAAATAGTTGATGGTGAAATATATAGTCTCAGTAATGGATTCTGTTCCATTAGAGGTCTTTAAGTAGAGGTTAGATGACTATCGACCTTATGTTATCATTGGAACCAGCAAAACACAGGAAGCCTCCTGTGTTGAGAAGGAACCATTGTACTGCACTTTCCTTCCAGTTGGTAAATGTGAAATTCTGTGATTTCTGTATGACAGGGGATTGGAACAAATTGCCTTTGCGTTTGTAGTCCCTTCCAAGTCTAAAATGTTGGGCTCATCTACACTGCAATATAATACAGTTTGAAACTACATTAGATGGTCAGTAGACAACAGACCTCATCACACTGAGGTCCGAAACATGGGCAACACCATGGAGATTCATTGACATTATGGCCAATCCATGGGGCAGTGGGGAAAACTGTTACCCCACACCCTGCACCATCATTTCCCCCATTTGTTTCATATCAGGAGCAATTTGAGAAACTGTGGGTACATGAGAGAAGCCTCCCACAAGAATAGTAAGACATCAAAACATCTGGGCATCCACTGGGCAATATCCTTGCAGATGGCCAATTTTCTCACACCAGAAACGACTTGCTTTCCCCATCACACAGGGGAAAGCATTGCCGCACAGCTTCCTCCTGTGCTGGTCCCATTCTAAGTAATAAGAACATGGGAAACCTCTCGTGTTCTCTGGGCTCTATGCTTGGATGGAATCCACTGGAAGTAGCCCTACATCATGTGAAGGGCTCCAACAATCTCCGTCCTGTCTCTATCCTAGAAGCATCCTAGGATGGAGCAAAAAGTCAATATGATGTGGTCTTATCATGCAGTTTATCTGCATTGAACTGCATTGTATGAGTCTTTACTAATCATACAATGGACATTCAAACTGCATTATATGGCAGTGTATATGAGGCCTCACGTCTTCTAACCCAGGAAAGCCTGTGAAATTGCAGGTCTCATGGGAAGAAGACTATAGGCAGCACCCAATTTCCAGATTTTTTTGTGTTTCTGAACCCCTTTTAAATCAGAGAACCAATGTTTTAAATGAAATTAACATCTATTTTAAGCCATGTTGGATTTCCTGGTTTGAGATACAGGTTTTTTCAATCAGGTGTTTTGTGTGGGGGTGTGATGAAGTCGTGTTGTTTTGTTGCAAGATAAATGTATAGTTGGTTATTGCTTATTTGCCTATATGTTTGATGGTAAAATGTTTAACAAGCCACAGAGGGTTGGCGGGGAATGTTGGAGCAGTAGGCCCCTGTGAAGGCTGTTGCTGTGAAGGCAGAAGTTAGAGCTGCACTTGTTTTAGAACTTTCAGATTTTTAAAATAAGATGGTTGGTTTTGTCGGTTGGTGGGAGGGAAGCTGTCTTTCGGAGCTTTTAGAAAGCAGTTCGGTTAGGGGTTTGAGAAACCCAGGTGAAATACAGACTTTGTCCAAGTTAGAGTAGAAAATTAACTTAATAGATAGGTAAAGCCTATAGTTGGCTATTTACCTGCTGCAGCAATTAGTTATTAGGACTGCTTGGTTCTGTGTTAGGAAGCACAGTGGAAACTGTACCCTATTGTTGAAATGTTGTAACCGCAAAATTTGTACCTCTTAGGAGACTTGTTTGCAACCAACTAAACTCTGAACTCTGTTATAAAATAAAATGTTGAACATCTTTATTACAACACCTCTCAATGTCGTTCTTTTTAAAATACAAGCCTTAAAAGAACAAATCCTCACATCGGTAGCTGATCTGATACAATTGGTGGCAGCAAATACATTAACTGGTGGCAGTTTGAACATCTGTTGGTGGGGCTCAAAGGAAAAGTACCCACCCTAACACAGTGAGAAGAAAGCCTTACTGCCCAGAGTGATAAAAGGGTTTGTTCCTTACATGTTAGTGGCAGTGGTAAGATTTGCAAAGTAGACCTGCCCTGCCATGGTTAACATAAGGAGTCTGGAAGCCTTCTTTATATACTTCATTACATTATTTGGTGGCAGTGTATTTACTGTAAGGGTCAAGGGCTCCAAGCCCTGACATATTTGGTGGCATGGTGGGATAGCCTGCCCTGCCACACCAAAAAAGGAACAGTCAGTGGTGACTGCCCAATGGCCCAACCCTGACCCCTTACAGGGGGAAACCATATATTCTTGATGTTTGCCCATTTGTCATCTGACATTCTTGGTATTCACTATTCATTATATCAGTATATTTCGTTTTACAACATTCATTCTGTGTAAATCCACACAATGTGTATCTACCTCTTTTTAGCTTTTCCACAGAACGAGACTGCTGCCAGATCACGAATTTATTGTAAATGTATTTAGTGTAAATAACCAGAAAAAGAGAAGATGCATGCAATGCAATTATAACAGATACAAGTATTAAATATAGAAAACTGTGCAAAAGCTCATAACCACACCAGTGTAACAATATTAAGTTATTGAAAACTATGATCATAATCACTCTCAGGGTTAAAATTAAAATCATAATTGCCTTCAGGCTTAAGCAAGAAAATCTACTCATCTAATGAATGGCTCCTCCATGCAATTTTGCCATCTCTAGCAATCTTCCGTTCTGGTTTCCAAATTTCAGCACTATGTCAGCAACAGCAGTAGCAGCAGCAACAACAGATATAAGTGTTTGCTTTAAAACAAGGATGTTTTTTCTGAAGTGTTTAACAAGCAGTACAATGGGATTTTAAAGAATGACATTGCTCATGCAATGTCCATAAACATCATTAAATTAAACAGCAATATAAATCAGTGAAATCATTTGGACAAGCAACCCTCTGGGAGAATAAAACATCAATAAACAGATAAAAGACGTATACCCAAAAGCCCCCCTCACTTTCACACCCAGAGGTGGCAGGACGGTATGTTAGGAATACATAACAATTGCAAACATCATAACAAAATTGTGGAAATTAAAGACAGGTACAAACAATATAAATCAGTGCCCCTCAGACAAGGGTAGGCCAATGTACAGCGCATTACAGTAATCAAACCTCGAGATGACCGTGGCTTGGATCACCGTGCCCAGGTCGCAGCGGGAGAGGTAAGGAGCCAGACGTTTCACCTGCCGCAGATGGTAGAACGCTGTCTTGCAAGCGCAGGCAATCTGCGCTTCCATCGACAGTTGGGTGTCTAGCTGGACCCCAAGGCTCTTAACTAGGGGCTGTGGGCGAAGTGCCACACCATCAAACGTCGGCAACTGGGTCTCTACCCCCTCCGGGCGGCCCAGCCACAAGATCTCCGTCTTCGTCGGGTTCACCTTCAACTTACTGGCTTGCAGCCATCCAGTTACGGCTTCTAGATGAACAGCAGCCAATGAAGCTCCTTAAACAGTGGGATTGACCACTCCATGTAAGTTGCCTCTGTTATTAATCTGGCTGCCAAGTGTTTGACGAGTTGTAATTTCTGGGCCGTCTTCCATAGGGAAGACAAAATTCAGGTGAATAGCACCACAATAAAAGTGTGGTGTAGCTTTTCTCCTTCAGCCTATCTTGGCAGAGGGGAATAGTCGTTTAATAAAGGTGTGATGTAGCAGATAGGAATTTGAACAAAAACAGACTCTTCCTTACACTCTTTCTTGCCTTCACTGAAAAATATCCTTTCCTCCACACAATTATCCTTTCCTCCACACACTGCGGCCTCTCCTATCTTCCACGCAGCCTTTCCTTTCTTTCGCACTCCCTTCCCTATCCTTAAAAAGCCTTGCCACTCGCCAGCCTCGCCTCCCTTCCACCCTTCCCTGTCTGCATCCCCAAAGCCAACAGAGGAGATGCGCCACGAGGCAGCCTTTAATACTTGCTGCAGCTAGACCAACTACCTGCTCCCTTGATCCGTGCCCCTCCTGGCTTGTTAGATCCTGCCGGGAGGGGTTATGAGACCCCTGGGTAAGATTATCAACAGCTCCCTTGAGCAAGGAGTGTTCCCAGGGGGTTGAAAGAGGCAATGGTAAGACCGCTGCTGAAGAAGCCGAAACTAGACCCTTCGGCTCCCTCCAATTACCGCCCGGTTTCCAACTTGCCATTTTTAGGCAAGGTAATTGAGAGGGCAGCAGTGGATCAGCTGCAGCAGTTCTTAGATGACACAGCTGGACTTGATCCCTTCCAGTCTGGCTTCCGTATTGGGCATGGGACGGAGACCGTGCTTGTCGCCATTACAGACCAACTTCACCGCCAGCTGGACCATGTTAGATCTGACCGCAGCGTTCGACACTGTAGACCATGTACTACTGACCCACCGTTTAGCCATGATGGGAGTTGGGGGGATTGCTCTTAAATGGGTAACCTCCTTCCTCCAAGACTGGGGACAATGTGTGGAGAGGGGGGAGGAGGTCTTTGGGAGACTCCCATTAACTTGTGGGGTCCCCCAGGGGGCCATCCTCTCCCCTTTATTATTCAACATCTACATGCTGCAGCTGGCCCAGCTGGTGCGCGACTTTGGTCTGGAGTGTTATCAGTATGCGGATGACACCCAGCTCGTGCTGAGAATGGACGGCAGGCAAGACTCCGTACCCAATTGTTTCCAGCAATGCCTTGAAGCCGTGACTGGTTGGCTGCACTCCAGCCGGCTGAAGGTGAATCCATCGAAGACGGAGATCCTGTGGCCTGGTCGCCCTGGGCTGGATGAGTGCCGGTTGCCTACCCTGGATGGCGAGCAGCTGAGCCCATCATCTTTGATTAAAAGCCTGGGGGTTCAATTGGACCCTTTGCTGGCCATGGAGGCCCAGGTCTCTGCGGTCAGCAAATCATCATTTTTCCACCTGCGACAGGCTAGGTGACTGGCCCCCTACCTGTCCAGGGACGACCTTGCCACGGTAATCCAAGCGACGGTCATCTCGAAGTTAGACTACTGTAACGGCCTCTACATAGGCCTTCCCTTGTTGACAATTCAGAAACTCAAGCTGGTGCAAAATGCTGCGGCTCGCTTGCTGGCGGGAGCGCCGGCAAGAGAGCACATCACGCCCATTCTGCGGCAATTGCACTGGCTTCCAATCGAGTACCGAATTGTCTTCAAGGTGTTGGTTCTGACCTTCAAGGCCTTACATGGTCTAGGGCCGGTGTACCTGATGGGCCGCCTCACCCCATACGTTCCCCTGAGATCACTGCACTCGGAAGAGCGCAACCTGTTGACGGTACCATCTGTCCGCTCCTGCCACCTCTCCAGCACAAGGCAACGAGCCTTTTCAGTTTTTGCCCCAATGCTCTGGAATGTATTACCAGATGATGTCCGGGCTATGGCGGAGCTTACCTCATTCTGGAGGGCCTGCAAGACCGTATTGTCCAGAATTGCCTTCGATTGATGCCCCTGGAGATTGTAATTGCTTGCTATCATTGCTGTTGCACCATTTGCAACTTTTATTCTTGTTGTTTTGTAATGTACCAATGTTTTACAGTGAATTTTAACATGTGTGTGAACCGCCCTGAGCCGGCCGGGAGGGGTGGAATATAAGATTGAACAAATAAAATAAATAAAATACAGCAATGGCGACCGCAAAAACGCCCCCATCGATGAGCATCTCAATCATTGGCTGGAGGAAATCAAGTGGCTGCTTGCAAACCACCTGAACGCAACCAACCAATAATGGAAGGCTCCAGGAAAAGGGCGGAAATGACATCAGACTCCTTTTCCGATAATGGCAGACGGAGCTTCAGTATTGCGATGCCACTTTCGGGTAACTTTAATTCTTCGAAAAGGGTAAAAATGCAACTTTTTCCCGTCACATTCCAATTTCCGTTAGATTCCAACAAACCTACCCAGCCCTACTGCTTAAACCTGGCTTCTGGGGAGGAAAGAGGGAGCTGCCAGGTGAATCTGTTACCCTGTGCATAGCTTCCTCTTGCAACATTTTCCCCATCATATGGTAAAAATGTCACCCTTTCAGGGAGGCCCTGTACTGGCACCATTGGAGACAGCAGAACGGAGCGAGACGCCTCCTGTGTTGCAGGGAAAAGTGTTTAGTGACACTTTTGCCCTCGTTAGGGTGGGGTGGAGGCAGAGGCCCAGGAGACATCACCTGATAGCTGCAGTGAGGCTCTGCCTCTGAACCTGCCTCTAAGCATCCTAGAACACTTACTTGGAGCCAAGTGTCGTCAATCAGTTTCCATGGCTGGCTGGAGATTTGAGCCAAGAGTTATAGTCCAACACTTGAAACACCACACACGTTCATGACCTCATAGACCCACAAATTGAAAAGAAATGCTCTTCAATGCTCCTGGAGTGTGTGAATCATTGTCTCTACTCTCTACACAATGTTACAAAAATGATTTGGGCTGCTCTTTCTCCAACCCTAGTTTAAAACAATGTGCTTGGAAGTTATGTATCTTGTTTTAAAGCTAAAGCTTCATGTGCTGTCAATAATCAAGAATGTAGCAATGGGAAGAGGAACTCTGATGAGATATTGGTCCAAAGCTTGGACATTCTCTACCACCGATCTAAGATATAGTGAACTAAGAACCCAGTAGCCCACACTAATTATTCACAAGATCAAAAATTTCATTTGCTTGAGTCTTACTAGTATGACCATGTATTATTGTTTATTTAAAAACAAATTCAGGAAGGCAGGGAGGGGCTGGTGTTGTATTTGGTTTTATCTTGATAAAAATAACAAAGGTTCAGAGGTATCTTTCTGTTCTCCTGAGACAATCAGTAAATGTTGCTAGCATTTACATTTATATTACTCATATTTAAAAGCTTACTGATGGTCTCAGGGGACATAAGCTGTTTCCCCCATGGAGTCGCTTTTAACAACAGAGTGTGCTTGACTGTTGCAAATCTAGTAATTAAACTAGAAATATCCAGTGTGTAAAATCAATAAAGCAATCCTCTTTTGGGGATTTAAATGATTTTAAATCTTAATTACTTCATAGGTACTAACACATTCTTCTTGTGGTGGGTATATCCTGAAAAAAACTCTGAAAGACTTATTAACAGGCAGATGTTGAAAAATGTCATTTCAAATAATGGGTTGCTTTGAAATTATTTTCTCCACTAAAAAGTTATAATAGGTTGAGCATCTCATATCCCAAAATCAAAAATTGTTCACGTTAGCGGCTAAGATAGTGACACCTTTGCTTTCTGATACTTCAATGTAAACAAACTTTGTTTCATGGACAATTTTATTTAAAATGATACATGTGGTCCAATCTTACTGGGCAGTACTTGAAGATTTGAAAATTATCCCAACATGATCAATATAAACAAAATATAATATGCAAAATAGAGTTTAAATTTAGGTATTTTTTGAATTTTATATAAGGATTGGTTTTCAAAGGATACATTCTAAAAGCAGGGCATGGTACAAAACAACCAATTCCCAGTGACACGGTATATCTCTCTTCTGTCTGATTAGCTGCTGCCCTTATTTATAGCCTTCAGCATGTGATAGAAACATAGGGAGGAAGGCATGAATCTCTCCCTCTTCAGTTGACAGGGCAGCTAATACATTACTAAGCCTCTGCCATTCTTGTTCCGCTTACCTGTAAACCAATAGTGTCAGTGCTGAATTATTTTTGATATTGAGTCTATTGATGAACTGCAAAGGTTAAAATTAAAGTGTGATTTATGCTGTGATCAGTAGCATGGTGGTAGAGCACCAAGTGAAGAGTGCAAAATTATAATCATAAATATATGTCAGACTGTTCTTTATAACCCTGACAAACAGCTCTATTCCCCACACTTTACTTCTTTTTTTCCTTTTGACCCCTTCCCGTCTGTTCTGCTTGAAGGAGAATAATCTATGATAAGCAGCAATGTTGACTGTATGTTGATAAGGATCATAATATTTCAGGAACTAATGATTTCATAGATGATCTGCGGGAAAAGAACAACTAAGTATAGACTATTGCTTTAAACTTCACATTTAACACCCAATAATGGCTCTTAAATTTAAATTGAAGCCATACACTTTGAGCTTGATTTCTAATTGACATCAGAACATGACATTTTTTACTAATAAATAATTTATGTTTAGTGTCCTGGAACACCTATTTGAAAACAAGAGTTATTTGAAATCATTCAGTGTATGAGTGAGAAAATCTCTCATATTTGCTTAACCCTGCATTTAAATTTTTAAAATCTTAACTTCCTGTTATTTTGTATGTGACATCAAGTCAATGCTGACTTATGGTGATGCGTTTTCTTAGAATGATTTTTTAAATGAGGAAGTTACCCATTAATCTAAGTTTGAGGGAGAATGATTTGTTCAATATCATAAGCTTCTATGGCTGAGCAGAAATTCAAACCTGGTCTCCCAGACCCCTGGTCCAACTCAACCATTACACCATGCTGATTTTCTTTTAAAGCACAGCAGTCCTGAATATTAACAAATCTATGAGCAAGCCAATAGTTTCAGAATAATTTTTTTTCATGTGCACTCTCGGTTTCAGTAGATGAAGCTATTTTCAGCATGCAGAAAATGATGTTGTACCTGCTGACATATTAAAGATGGAAGAGCCTTTCAGGAAAATAAAACAAATAAAAAAGACTCTGGAAGCATGGCCACCCTAGCTTCAGCACAAATATATGTACTTGAATTCAAACTCAGGCATTTAAAAGGTAAATACTCCAACGGTGCATCCATTATCGAGAACTCAGTCCCCCCCAACAATATGAATTATATAAAATATATTAATTGTTATATGTTGATTTACAGCCAACACATTTGATTTTTTTCCTCTTTGCCAGCAAAGTAGCCTTTCATGAATCACCTTGCAATGTTGATTCATCATACCTTGGATTCCAAGGAACAATGTCCCAAATCACCATAATCACTTAATAGTGACCCCACACACCTAACAACAGAGTTAACAAGAGGTCACAGAAGATGCTCAATGCCCTCTTTTGCCCATTTCCTGGGAACTTGCCCCAACTATAGGTCCTATCTGGACTGCCTCTGCAAATCCTACAGAGGCAGTCTAGATAGGTCCTATAGATGCATCTTTTGTCCATCAGTCAGTTAGTTTTGGTTTCCCCCATATCGGTTTTTTAAAAAAGTTCTTTCCACCACAAATATGAAGAAAGGTGTGAATTTCAGTTAATTTTCGAGAATGAACCAGGTCAAAAGTTTCACCTACTCCAGTCATAACAGTTTGGCCTTGTTTTAAGAAAAGTGACTATTGTGGAATATTTGAAAGTGGGACTGAGTACAAGGCTATAGAGAGATTCACCACATCAAGGTTGGTACAATAATTTGAAAAGTTTTATACATTATTATAAAAAAATATTATGACTTATTACATTACTAATTGCTTACAATTTTCAACCTTTCTCGGGCTGCAAAGAAATTATTTTCTTTGTCACAAAACACTAGGACTAGAGGGCACTCCCTGAAGCTCCAAGGTAGGAAAATTAGGACTAATAAAGGGAAATATTTCTTCACCCAGAGGGTCATTGGGTTATGGAACTCACTTCCAGAAGAGGTTGTGACAGCTGTCAGCCTGAACAACTTCAAGGCAGGATTAGACAGATTCATGGATACCAAGTGTATCGGTAGTTACTGAAAAGGACATTCAAGTGCCACCTCGGAGTTGGTTGAGGTAGGCAGGATTTCCCTGGGTACTGGTTGTGGAGGGTCGGGAGCAGGTCAGGGTTTTGCCCTCCCTTCTGCTCGAGATCCCCGTGTACAACTGGTGGGCCACTGTGTGATACAGAATGCTGGACTAGATGGGCTGAGGTCCGATTCGGCATGGCTCTTCTTATGTTCTTATGTTCTTATGCTGCAATTCGCCTACCAAAGGACATTTTGCATAATGCCAAGTTTTAAACTTTGTGTTTTTAAATACATTATAACGGTGCCCTCAATTTACTTCTGACATGATAAACACACACACACACATACACACACACACACACACACACACATATATATCCTCATCCAGCTAATTCACAAGATTTTGCTGTCAATATCTAATAGTCAAGTTCAAGCATCAAGTTCACTTTATTATGGTCAGTGACCAGTTCAAATCTACCTAATAGTCTCCTGTATTTTAACATTAAATGAGAATTTTTTACATTGGGTGAGCTTTACCTGGCAAATTCAATAAAACAGGAATAACAAAGAAGTTAGTTTGGGAGTGATGAAAATGAATAACATTGCTCTTTTCTTAACAGAGTAAATAAGAATACTGGGAAAGCAGTAGTAAATTAGGATCGAGGAGCAATTGAAAAAAGACAGAAAAAAATGAGTCCTGGTATATAATAGAATGGAAATGGACTTATTTGTTTGATAAGACAGACAGTGCAGAAGAAGAGCCAAAAGTTGGACCAAAAATGAAGATTCTATGTTCCCAAACAAGTCAACGGCAAGTTAAAGGGTTCCTTGGTGACTATGAGGTCCCCACGATCCTGAAAAGGAGGTCCACATCAAAGGGCTAAAGAAAATCCCCTTTATTGGTACTAATAGGAGACAGTTCATGCTGGGGATTTCTTACCCCCATAAAACATCTATTGGTGACTTGTGATGTTTTTGAATTAAAGAATTAAAGTAAATATGCCTCAAAAATGAAAACAAACAGATCTGAAGATCATTCAAATGTATTTAAATTACTGCTTTGACAAGGTTATGTGAGGTGCCTCAGAGCTAAACAATAGAATTTAACTAAGGATATATTTAATGCAAGATTCTTCCCCACAAAATTAGATAATGACAGTGCCTAGTGATATAAAATAGTTTTGGAGGTAAGAGCTCTTAATGTAGTAATGTATGACACAAAAAGAATTAAGTGGCAATGATGGTGTCACTGATGTACAGCATCATAAGTGCGTGTGATTTGGTTTCAGTCACTGTTAGGCTCATAAGCACAAATTCAGCAGTCCGGTGACCTTACTACTCATGATGCTACTTGCTGTGTTTAACTGAAATCAGTGTTATAAAGGGACTCTTTGGAAGCTGAGTACACTGGCACATCATTACTTAGTTTTAGCATCTGAAAAGGTACTTCACAGATCAAAGAGGTGATCCAAGACCATTCTGAGCTCCCAAGGTGGGGATTAGAGAATCACACTGTGGTTAATGTCTGACTTGCATAAGAGTAATATGTTCTTTGTGAAATCCAAAGTAAATAAAGTATTCATTCACACCTACCAAAAAACATTCCCTCAGATATGTAGTAGGTGTCAATGTGATTTTCAACGGAATAAAATCTGAATAGATGAACAAGCACAATTGGAAAGAAACTCTTAAGATTTTTTCAACTACTCAAGCCTTTCTGCGGGTGCATACACAGTAGGAAATCAATACCGTTTGATACCATTTTTCCATGGATCAATGCTATGGAATCCTGGGACATGCAGTTTTGCAAGGTATTTTAGCCTTCTCTGCCAAAGAGTATTGGTGCCTCGCCAAATGACAATTCCCATGGTTCTATAGCATTGAGCCAGGGAGTGTCAAGTGGTGGCAAACTGCATCGATTCAATAATGTAGGTGTACCCATAGTCTGAAAAGAACATAATAATAATAATTTATGTCCTACTCTCTCAGCCTCAGAGAAAAGCAAAGGTAAACCCCCTCTGCCAAGAATTACCAAAGCTTGAAAAGGACTAAAAGGCACACAACTCACAGGTATTCGTTTTAATTAATGTTATTCATGCTTTCATGAAATCAATAATTTCAAAAAGTTTCTCTCTGCTTATAAAAATAAAAAAGGTTTCTGTCCACTACTTTTGACCAATACTCATGCTTTAGAACTTAAGGAAAATTGCTTTGTGATATAGAGATATGGACTTTTCTGTACAGAAAATGTGAAAAATACTGCTTGTTGTACAGAAAATACATATAGAAAAGATGTGTATTTTAAGTAAATGATGCCTCAAAACAGGAAAAAGTTCATGGTTGTTCAGCTTTAATTGGTATGGGATTTTTGATCCACTTAGCATATCAAGGATGCCAATATTAATCCCTATTGTTCAAATTTCTTGGAATCAGATATGACTGTTAGTGGACCATAATGTTCGTTGGTAAATTCCTTGCATATTAAATTTATCCTCTGTTTAGAGAAGTCATTTTATTTTATCTTTCCACCAGGATGGGACCCAAGATGGCTCACACCATTTTAAGAACAAAGTGCATTGAAAACCTATTGATACAAAGGTTAGAAAAAGCATTAAACAAATTCATTGAAAAAATCTAAATTATAACACTTAAAATACATTAAAAATAGTGTATGTGTTCATGCCTGTAAGTTGCCTAACAATTTATGATAGCCACGTCAATTCATGGAGTTTTCTTAGGCAAGAAATAAACCCCAAGTACAGTAACTTAAAAGTCAGTGACTTGCTTAGATAAAAATGTGTTATCCTGACAACTGAAAGAGAGTCAACAGGGGGTCAATGAGCCTCTCATCGAGGGAAATTCCACAAGTTGGAAGTTTGCATTCTTTCGTTTGTCCAAACCTATTATACCTGTGATGGTTGTGGAATAGAGAAAAAGTCTCCCCTAGAGGTCTTAAAAGTTAAGTAAGGTCATTAGAGAAGATACAGACTTTGGCTAGCTAGTCTAGCCAAATTTCTTAATGTGAAAGGCAATGCTGTTGCATATCTGTGTAGTCTCCCTGCAATTAAAAATGATGGTTTTTCAACATTGCAGCTGATTTCCATGATAAAATTCGTAACATTCCTGATTTGAACTTTTCAGAAAGGAAATAAGACCACACGAACTGAAAACAAACAAAAGCAATTAAAATTATAGGATTGTTTTACTCAGTGTCTTTTTATAATGGTATTGATTTGTAATTTCTCATTCTATTTAAAGTTCAATATTAACACAATTGTAATATATCAACTTTAGCCTGAAATCAATTCCAAAGCGAAGCCACGGCCCATTATAAAGTAACAGCAATGCTAATTTTATTCTGCGGAGAGTAAATTGACTGATTTATCACACCATTATGGAACTGTACTACTCCCTTAATCTGTTTGCAAAGGAAAGTGCAGAAAGAAAAGAAAACAGATTATGGTGTCTACACCTCGCTGAAAATAGCACGGAAGCCAGAAAGCCATTTCTCAGGGAAAAGGCAGAAGTGTTTGCAACTGAAGAAAGTCAAGAACAGATGTTCTTCACTGGTGTAAGTCAACACAGCCCCATTGATTTTATAGCTTCCCTAAGGAGTTCTTTACCTCAATTTGCCCATGCAACTATAAACAAGCTGGGGCTCTGTACTTAAATAAGCTAAATCAGGCAGTCAACATTTAGCAGCTAGAAATCCTCCACATTTCCCATTGATTCTCGAGACAAGGGAATGTGAGAAGTATATAGAATTTTAATGGGGCTTAAACAGACCCAAAATAGAGTTACTTCTAGATTAATACCTATTCTGCATGAGCTAATCAATATCTAAATAGAATGAAATGATAAAATATTATCCAAGCTCAGTCATAGAGGCAGACTTGAGATGTCACTTGTATATTCTTGACCCTTTAAGCTTACCTATTAAGTTATACTAGAATTGTGAATTGGCAAAAAGAGAAATAATGTCACTTCTTTTTAAGGCAGCTGTAAGTTTTGGTCTTTTTACTATTATGTGGATGTGGCCTCACTAAAGGACAAAAGGGGTTCAAAGTGTTGGCTTCTCCAGCTGGGTTCTATTCAGCTGTAAATAGAAGGGGTGTGCATGGTTCTATTTGAATACAATATACCTGAAGCCAATCCAGAGTCTCAAACTCCAGTTTGGCCCTGAGATACTTCTTATTACCTGCCCCTGGCTATTGTGGAGACACCAGGGAGTCCTTACCATCAGGCCCTAAGTCGCCGCAGAGGTGAGAATAGGTCCTTACCTATTCAAGCACTGAATCCACTTGACAGCCAATCTTATCAATGATTGTATAAACATAAACATTCACATAGGACAAGAGACAAGGTTTGCTCCCGAGTTTGAGGAAAACTCCAGAGCAACTGTCGCCCCCTTGGGCCTAGGCACCTGACCTCCCTGGATAAACCACAGAGCAGCTGAGGTACAACAAGCTTTATTGATTATTAGGTTAAGTAGAGGGTTTGGAGACAATCCTTATAGTGTCTCCAAATAGCAGCCAAAGTCAGGATTCAGCAGGGAAGTGTGATCCGTGGCAACAGGATCACAAGCAGAGGAAAACGGGAACACAAGCCGGATGCAAGAGAAGTCTTTCAAAGGAATCCCAGCCGGAGCAATAAGGCTGGGTTGATTAAGGCAAAGAGTTCTTTAAGCAGCAAAGTCTTTCAGGATCAATCACAGGGTCTCGACGATGATCAGGAACAAGGCACAGCGCAGGATCAAATCAGCCCGGTGTAGGCTGGCTGGCACAAGCTTGGCTGGGAGGCCCGATGAGGCCTCTTCCCCTTAGTATCTCCTAAGCGCGGCGTTGGTATGAGATACTGGCAATGGCGCATCTCTTGGCAATTATAGTATTCCCTGGCTTTGATGTGGATACTAGGCATGGTTTCGAACCCAAAAATAGGGAATCGAAAATCTAATGGGGGGGGGGGATTTTTTTTTATTAGTAAAAGAAAGACTTACAAAAAATTTTCCAAAAATTTCTCAAATGTAACTTAATTACTAACGAAATTCGTTAGTAGTTCTAAAGTAGGCAAAGCAGGGAAACAGGACTGATACTGTTTTAAGCACAGGCAAATCAAGGGGCAACATTTCCCTTGGTTTCCTTGCAGGGAGATATAATGCATTAATATATTATTATTAATATTATTAAATACCTCTGGTGCAGGCCTTGCTAGAGTTCTCTTCACTCCAGCTTTTTCCCATTCAGTTTTACCATAGCAGTCTAGGACCTCCGTTCGAACTCTATGGCTTTTCTTGATTCTGAACTCTTCCTTCTCTCCGTGCTCTTTTCACTCCTGCTGCCCTTCTCTCAGCAGTTCTTATGTCCTTCTACTCTGTCCTTCTTTCTACACCCCATTCCTGGGTGTTTAAATCGCTTTTTTCCTCAGTCCTCCAGCCCCTCTAGGAGTCCCGATCTGGATCTCTCTATCATTTCCGGCTCCTTTTTCACTTCCTGGAGGAGGCCTTTCACTCTAATTAGGCTTCAAGCATGGAAAGGCCCCGATTTGACTGTGAGTTATGTCTGCAAAGCTATTTTGGAGGGGGAAATTTTCCTGTTGGGGGGGCATCCGAAATATTTAATAATCTAACGAAATTTTGGGCCCAGGGGGTGCGGAAAAGAAAGTCCACTTCCGGGATTGGCCTTGCGATCCGTATAAACTTGAAAGTCCCATTACATACGAATCCCTTCCGATTTCTTTTCATTGTCATAACTTTTTTCTCATGCCTAGTGGATACGTCGAGTGTCACAGCTCTATGATTGATGGTCATCTATATGTTATGTTACCTCAGTCTTTCTGGTATGCACAGCTCGTTAGCGACTACCATCTGGACAAAAGGGAGGCGATCTCTCAGCTCCTTCGGTGCGCCTTGCTATCAGGGAGGCGAGATGGTATAACCTTGAGCTGCCTATGTTATGCATTCATCCCTGGCTTCTCACAGGAAAGAACCGGAGGCCCAGGGCAAGGTTTGAGAGTAAAGCAAGCTGGCTTGGAGAGCACCTTAATGGTGCCTTGGCTAAAGTCTTGCTCAAGCAAAAGTGATGCCTGAGGCCCTTGAGGCATGACACTACCCCTCCTCTTACGCAAGGCCCCCCGGGTGGCAAGTGGCCCGGGCTTGTTGGGGTATGCCCAATGAAATTCTGCTAGCAGTTCATCAGCATGAAGATCTGAGGCGGGAATCCAGCATCTCTCTTCTTGACCAAATCCTTCCCAGTCAATCAAATACTGTAGCTGGCGGTGAAACACACGAGAGTCTAGAATCTCCGCCACTTCGTACTCCTCCTCCCCATCGATCAGGACCGGTGGGGGGGCCGACTTACCCCCTCCATCCGGACTTCGTTGACCAGGCACAGGAGTGCGCGGTGGAACACCGGATGAATCCTCATCCCTCTGGGCAGTTGAAGCCAGAACGCAACCGGTGAAATCTTGGCTGTGATTTTGTAAGGTCCCAGGTATTTAGCACTGAGCTTGCGGCAAGGCCGTTGAGAGGGCAAGTGGCGAGTAGACAGCATCATCTGGTCCCCCACCTTCAGTTCTGCCCCCTCCTGGCGATGGCGATCAGCCATTCTCTTGTAGTCCGCGATTTTACCCGCTCTTCTCAGGGGGGCCATTCAGTCTTGCCTACATAATAACAATATAAACCCCAAAACACTTCAACAATTAAAATACATTAAAAATACATTAAAATACAACTACATTAGCACCATACACATTCACTCTGGATTAAAACAATGTTCAGTCCATAAAAACATTGGCCATAATCACCCAGCTTGGTCTAGCTGAGTCTTCAGTACTTACTGGACAGCGACCAGCTCCTGAAGCCGCTCCTCAGTGGCAGGAACATTCCCTGGTTCAATCAAAGCAGGGTAAAAATGTGGATGGTACTCCAAATTAGCAAAGAATGGGGTCTGCTGGATGCTGTCATGGACGGAGTTGTTGTAAGCGAACTCTGCCAGGGACAGTAGGGTGGCCCAATTGTCTTGCTGATTGTTCACATAGCACCGCAGGTACTGCTCCAGTGTCCCCTTGGTGCACTCTGTTTGGCCATCCGTCTCCGGGTGGCGCGCCGACGACATCCTGGCCTCTATCCCCAACATCCGCTGAGTCTCCTTCCAGAACTGGGAGGTGAATTGACTTCCACGGTCTGTAATCAGGCTCTTGGGCAGGCCGTGGAGTTTAAACACATGGTGAAGAAAAAGGTCCGCGGTCTCCTTAGCAGAAGGCAGGCCCAGACTGGCGATGAAATGTGCCATCTTGGTCAGACAGTCTACCACCACTAACACCGTGGTGTTCCCTTGGGACGCTGGCAAGTCGATAATGAAGTCTGCTGACAACATTTCCCAAGGGCCCCTGGGGGTGGGCAAGGGTTGTAGCAATCCTTGGGGCTTGCCCACTGCTTGCTTGGATCTTTGACACACGGGACAGGTGGCTACATATTTCTCAACTTCTCTCCGCATCTTGGGCCACCAAAAGTCTCTGGAGACCAACTGAATGGTTTTGAATAGGCCAAAATGTCCTGCGGCCTTGCTGTCATGGCACATCTTAAGAATCTCTTGCCTCTCAGGGCCATGGGGAACATAGACTTGGTTGCGGTGGCATAGCAGTTCACTTTGAAGGCTAAACGGGTATTGTACCT
Organism: Anolis apletophallus; assembly: GCA_030556195.1. Classification (NCBI taxonomy): domain Eukaryota; kingdom Metazoa; phylum Chordata; class Lepidosauria; order Squamata; family Anolidae; genus Anolis; species Anolis apletophallus. Next base: position 28,183,548 of record JARBWK010000010.1, on the reverse strand, counting down.
CCTTTGTCAGTTGCTCCTTTGCCCACGGATCCTCCTGTTGCCTGGCGCGAATCTGCGCATCCAGGGGAAGAGCCTTCGGGGGCCTGGAAGGTGCACTGCGCTCCATTGTCCTCGCAATCCCGAGTGTACTCTGGCTTCCTGGACAGGGCATCGGCCTGTTTGGTCTTGTCACAATGCTGGGACTAGGCCCGGCCCCTTAATTACACACACAGAGACAATAATCAATTAACTATTTAATGAGTAATTAAGAACAGGTGAAAAAGATGAAATGTCCAAAAGATATAGTGAAAAGCAATTAGAGTCCAAAGATCAAAATGATGAATCAATCAAAGCAAAGTTCAGTAGGCAAAGTAGTCCGTGGAATTCAACAAGGCAAAGTCCATGAAAATACAAGGTCCAAGGTAACTCTTGGCAAGGCAGCCAGACTTTGGCTTCCAGGAACCAGGTCGCTTCACTCCCTTCAGATCAGAAGTGGCCTACCAACTGAGGAACCGTTCCCACGGAACGTATATTTAATCCCCTCCTTTGTGAGACCAGCACCGCTCTAGGCTTCGCCTCCATTCCTTTCTATTGGACTCAATGCTTCTCCTACGGTCAAAACTCCTTCCCGGCCGAGCCGCAGCTGGCTCGCTATCTTCTTGAGAAACTTCCTCCCTTTCTGTTTCCATTGGCTCATCCCCTGCTGGTTCCCAGATATGTTCCTGGGAACCGTGCCCACCTTGTTTCTCATATGCATTATCTGAATCTGTGTCAGATTGACCTTCCCCCTC
>JARBWK010000010.1:28143202-28182678 GCA_030556195.1 Anolis apletophallus | reverse complement strand
TGCGGATGGTGATACTATTGAGGGCCCGGTAATCATGGCACAGGCGTAACTCCCCGGACTTCTTCTTTACGAACAGAACCGGGGCTCCGGCGGGGGATTGGCTGGGGCGGATGAATCCCTTTTGCAGATTGGTATCCAAAAACTCCTGAAGTGCCTTTTGCTCGGGCTCCGAGAGGGAGTACAGCCTTCTGCGAGGGATTGGGGCATCCTTGACCAAGTCAATCGCACAGTCATAGTGTCTATGGGGTGGCAGCTTGTCCGCTTCTTTCTCACTAGACACCTCCCAAAACTCCCGGTACTTACAGGGGAGCGTGATCACGGCCCCAGCCTCGGTTGCAGCTCCGGCCTGACCCTTTAGGCAATATCTCTGGCAATATTCGGTGGGGAATTTCACTTCCCGGCGGGCCCAGGAGATCAGATATTGATTCAATGTCAATATCAAAAAACAGGAACAATGAAAATTTAACAATCAAAAAACAGGAACGATGAAAGTTTAAACAGGAAATCATGAAAATTAAATTATGATACCAAACATTATATGACATGAAGTTAAAATTAATCAATTCACATCAGATTATAACAATTTAAATGCCAGTTTAGCCAGAGTGTCATACCAATTCAATTCCATTTTGTCTGTACTACAAATGCTATACCTCCTCCTCACTGCATGCTTGAGTGCTGTCCTGATTTGTCCCTCACAAACAGCCTTAATACCACGCTGAAAGTAAATAAAAATCATTTACTTCAGCAAAAACATAATAGAACAGTGCACACAGTTGTAGAATGCAAAAGAAAGCAAAGAAGTTTTGATGCAGACACAATACTCAAGCCTCTGATGAAGTACAAAATAAAACAGCAGTCTCAAATCAGACTAACAACAATGTGCATTGACCAATAAATCCTTAGAAATAGTTTCTCAAATGCAAACTCAAAGCAGGTAAAAATGGGAGTGAAGGCATAAGCATAGGCATAAGCATCAGGGTAATTTCTTACCAGCAAAAGCTGAGTACTCCTGCTTATGATTTATAGCCCTGAATTCCCCATACAGGAGGTGCTAGCATGATTTCCAATTGCTCTGGTGTAAGGATTCACCCCAGTTGGCTAGGATGAAGCCTGTGAGGTAAACAGTTTGGCATCCATGTTGAGAGGGAGTTTCCACAGGGCAGCCATTATGGGAAGGAATTGTTAGAAGGGGGGATGGTTTGGAACTCCTCTGGATGGAAACAGTATTGCCCTGGGGATTGGCTAGGAAGCTGAGGAGCCGAACGTTGGGCTTGTGGCTTCTTTGGCTAATAGGATGGTGGGATCTGCAGTCTGTTTGTAAGAGTCAGATCCGAGGGGGGATGGGAATTTTTTTAGAGCTGACTTCCAAACATTTTAAACTTTGTATTAGCCTGATGAGTTGAGCCAGAGACAGATAACACCTGGGCTGATACCAGCTAGCAGAGAAGGAATTTTAATTTGTTACAAACTCCCAAGGTCTTCGCTTCCTAGATGGAGGAAAATGCCAATCCTAGGGGTATCTCTTCAAGTGATTTGGTTTTGGCTATTTTAGTTCAGCTTGCTTGGAGAAGCCTCAGATTCTGGCAACGTCAGTTTTTGGAAGGACCTTTGCATTGGGCTTGCATTCATGTTCATGGATTCTGCTTTGCTTTTCGAAATTCTAGTTTGAGTTTGTAAGGCTTTGATACTTTTGGACTCTATTGGATTTTATCATCTGTGCTACTTTTGGCTCCTAAAACATTCCTGCTTGGATTATAACTGTGTTTTCCTTTTACCCTTTTAACTCTTCATTGCATTACTGGTTATTACCTGCTTTTAATAAATGATTATATTCCAAGTGCTGGTGTTGTGTGATTATATCTAGAGGGTCCACGTCCCTAGAGTGCAAGACGAACTGGTTAGGAGGGAAAATCTTATCTGAGAGTCAGTCAGTTTGGGCTTGGTTTTTGGACAAAGTAACATCAGAGTCTAAGCAGGGAGTCTGAAGCATCCAGTGATTTATCTGAGCGAAGTGTCAGAGGAGAAAGACTGGTGTAGCTGACAGAGTTTGAGAGCCTTATAGTGCTGACCAGTAGTAGTCAGTCAGGAAGCCTTGAAACATCTTGGTCTAGAGATAGGAGGTTGGCTAACAGGTAACAGGAGACTTTTAGAACAGGAGTTTGTTAGCTTGTTCAGACACCCTAAGGAACTTCAAGTGGCTAACTGTTCTATTTAGTGGACACTCACAGCTAATCAGGGAAGCTGATAGTGTGAGGAAGATCTTTTGGGAACTAAGTTTTGAAGGTTTAAAGTTAACTGTGCCAAACAACCATTATGCTCTTTCAAGCTTTAAAGTAACCGTTACGCTTCTGTGCCTTCTTAAAGAAACCAGTTAAAGCAATAAACATTTCTCTGTTCAATTTAAAACCCAAGCCTCGCATTGTGCCATCTTTCATGAGAAGCCTCTGTCTAGTGCCAGCTTTCTGATAAGCCATTTGTTTTACCTCAGCACTACTCATGCTGAGGGTAGCCATTGAGCCATAAAAGGGCTGGTTAGTAGTAATTATATTATCTATAATAAATCCTTGGGTATTTACCCAGAGTTGGTGACAGCGTTACCCTAACAACAAGAACATTATTGGGGTTCAAAGCACCCAGGAGCCCAAGTCGTTATTTATTTGGTGGCAAAGGTGGGATCTAAAATAGGAAGGTCCACCCTGCCCCAAGTAGTCAAAGGCCAGGTCGTTACATCTGGCATTTCTGACAGTTATTTATTTATTTATTTGTCTTATTTGTCACATTTCTATACCACCCCTCTCAGCCCGAAGGTGACTCAGGACGGTTTACACAGGCAGTCCCTGCCCTCAATACAACACAAACAACAAGGCAACCCCCCCAAAACCATATAATAACAAATTAACAATTAAAAACATACAATTACAGTCTCAGCGTCATGTTGAAATCAGTTTCCATCGCATCGTCGTCATTCCATATATATCATTAAGCCTTATATTTCATCAGCAAATGCCTGCACAAATAGCCAGGTCTTGACTTTCTTGCAAAATGTCAGGAGGGAGGAGGCCGATCTGATGTCTTTAGGGAGGCCGTTCCAAAGCCGAGGAGCCACCACTGAAAAGGCCCTGTCTCGTCCCCGCTAGTCGCGCCTGCGAAGAAGGCGGGACCAAGAGCAGGGCCTCTCCAGATGATCTTAAACATCTCGATGGTTCACATGGAGACATGCGTTCGGACAGGTAAGGTGGACCCGAACCGTTTAGGGCTTTAAAGGCTAAAGCCAGCACTTTGAATTGTGCCCGGTAGCAAACTGGCAGCCAGTGGAGCTGGCACAACAGGGGAGTTGTACGCTCTCTGAATGCCGCTCCTGTTATCAACCTGGCTGCTGTTTGTTGGACTAGTTGCAGCTTCCGAACAGTCTTCAAAGGCAACCCCACGTAGAGAGTGTTGCAGTAATCTATACAGGATGTAACCAGAGCATGGACCACCGTGGCCAAGTCAGACTTCCCAAGGTACGGGCGTAGCTGGCACACAAGTTTTAACTGTGCAAATGCTCCCTTGGTCACCGCCGAAACCTGGGGTTCCAGGCTCAGCGGTGAGTCCAGGATCACACCCAAACTGTGAACCTGCGTCTTCAGGGGGAGTGTAACCCCGTCCAACACAGGCTGTAACCCTATGCCCTGTTCGGCCTTTCAACTGACCAGGAGTGCCTCTGTCTTGTCTGGATTCAATTTCAATTTGTTCTCCTTCATCCAGTCCGACACAGCAGCCAAGCACCGGTTCAGGACCTGAACAGCCTCCTTAGTAGCAGGTGGGAAGGAGTGACAGAGTTGGACATCATCTGTGTACAGATGACACCGCACTCCGAAACTCCGGATGACCTCCCCCAGCGGCTTCATGTAGATGTTAAACAACATGGGAGATAGTATTGAACCCTGAGGAACCCCACAAGACAATGGTTGGGGGGTTGAACAGGTGTCTCCCAATAACACCTTCTGAGATCGGCCCTCCAGAAAGGACCGGAGCCACTGCAAGACAGTACCTCCAAACCCTATCTCTGCGAGGCGTCCCAGAAGGATATCGTGGTCAACGGTATCGAAGGCCGCTGAGAGGTCCAGCAGAACAGGGACACACTCCCCCTGTCAAGCTCCCGGTGTAGATCATCCACTAAGGCGACCAAGGCTGTCTCGGTACCATGCCCGGGTCTATAACCAGACTGCGCCGGATCCAGATAATCCGTGTCTTCCAAGAATACCTGGAGTTGTGAGGCCACCACACGTTCCAGGACTTTGCCCAAGAAGGGGAGATTGGAAACAGGCCAATAGTTGACAAATTGAGTGGGGTCCAGTGATGGTTTCTTCAACAGCGATTTTATAACAGCTTGTTTTAAGCTCGCTGGAATGTTGCCTTCCTGGAGGGAGGCATTAACCACCACCTTCACCCACTCGGCCAACCCCCCTCTGGCCTCTTTTAGAAGCCAGGATGGGCAGGGGTCTAGGATGCATGTGGTCACTCTCATTCCTCCAAGTATCTTATCCACATCCTCGGGTTTCACCAATTGAAATTGATCCATCAAAATCGGACAAGCAGGTGCTCCAGCTACGTTTTCAGAGACTGCCATTAACATGGTGTCCAGGCCAGAACGGATCAAAGCGACTTTATCCGCAAAAAACTGAGCAAATGCTTCACAGTGGGCTGCTGAGTTGTCAGAGCTCCCATCCTGGACGGCGGGATGCAATAGGCCTCTGACAACTCGAAACAGCTCCGCTGGACGGTTCTTTGAGGACGCAATATTGGCTGCCAGAAAGGATTTCTTTGCAGCCTTTATTGCCGCGCCATATGCCCTTAGATAGGCATCAAGGCGTGTTCGATTTGGCCCACTCGGATCCAAACGCCACACGCTTTCTAGGTCCCTCTTCCTTTGCTTCATTGCTGCCAACTCCTCATTAAACCAAGGAGCTGGTTTAGCTCGGGTACTTGACAGGGGCCATTCCGGAGCAATCGTGTCTATTGCCCTAGTCATCTCCCCGTTATTCTAGCTGAACAGTGTCTCTGCTTTGTTTCCTTTCACCTTTCCAGCAATGTGGGCACTTGCAAGACCTCATCCTCTGATTCTAACTCCCCTTCTAATTCCTGAGCACTTTCCTGCTCTCCTTCCTCTTCTAAAGATGAGGAATCCCTAACAAGTGCATAAAAGAGTTTTAAGCTGTTTTTTAAAAAGAGGAGGTAGCAATTTGATCTTCCTGAGGAGGAAATTCCAGAGGTGGGGGCAACCACAGAGAAGGCTACATATCCTGTTCCTACCAGTCGTGCTTTAGACAGGGTGCGACTGAGAGTAGGGCCTCTTCCGCCAATCAAAGAGCTTGGGCAGGTTTATACAAGGAGATGTGATTTGCTAGATCAGTGGTTCACAACCTGTGCATCCCCAGATGTTTTGGCTTTCAACTACCATAACTCTGAACAGCAGGTAAACTGGCTGGGACTTCTGGGAGTTGTAGGCCAAAACATCCACAAGTTGAGAACCACTGTGCTAGATAGTCTGGACCTGAACCATTTAGGGCTTTAAAGGTAATAAGCAGCACTTTGTACTTAGCCCGAAAGTGAACTGGCAGCCAGTAGAGCTGCCACAACATGGGAGTGATTCTCCCCCTGTTTGGTGCCCCAGTTAGTAATCTGGCTGCTGATCTCTGTACCAGTTGAAGCTTCTGAACTATCTTCAAAGGCAGCTTCACATAGAGCACATTGTGGAAATCCAAATGAGATGTGACTAATGTGTGGGTTACTATGGCTAGATCTGGCGTGTCAAGGTACAGGTGCAGCTGGTGCACAAGTTTTAATTGTGCAAAGGAATTCCTGGCCATTGCTGACACTTGAGGCTCCAGGGTCAAAGATGAATTCAAGATCACCCCTAGGCTGCAAACCTGTGTCTTTTCAGGGGGAGTGTGACCCCATTCAGTACAGGCTGTAACCCTATGCCTTGATCTGCCTTACGACTGACCAGGAGTAGCTCTGTCTTGTCAGAATTCAATTTCAATTTGTTAGCCCTCATCCAGTCCACTACTGATGGCAGGCACTGGTTTAGGATCATCTTGAGCACTGTGTTGAAGAAACCCACCACAATATGGGGTATGTTCAGTATTCAATACAAATTTCCCTCTAGGTTACTGCTTAATGAATTTGTGGTAATAAATAGTGTTTTATCTGGACATTTGCCCAATGCATATAGAGGGTGCATGACCTTTATTTGGTGGTAGTCTTGATAGTGATAGCTGGTCGATTCTCTGTTGTTTTGACCCTCTTGTGTTGACTAAGTCATTTGCTGATAAGGGTTGTATTTACACCTCCTGCATGGGTGGAGGATCCTATATTTTGTCCAAGGCAATTAGTTACTTGGATTGTTTTATATAGAAAAACAGAACATTGTGTCATAAAGATGAACAAACAACATGTTATGACCAGCAAAATATTAAGTCTTAACATAATGCATTGTATAGTGTATTTATTAGCCAGGGTCAAATATTTGTATGCCTGCAAATATTTGAATATTCAATCTAAACTTTTCTGCCATTTAATCCCTAGTCTAAAAATCTTTGCACGTCACTAAGCTCATTAATCATTTACTGACTATTTCATGCACTGGAAGTCTGCCTTTTGCCCTTTCTCATTGCATAACTAATTTACTGTGAGCAGAAGCTAATAACATTACAGCTGCTAACACAACTAAGATGCATGAAGAAGATTGGTTATTTCTATTTAGTTTTAAAGGTTGCTTTAAAGAAATGAAATAAGAAAACAATTTGCAAAATGTAAACAATTATCTGTTGGTTCCTGGATATCACAACACTTCATATGGATGGGATTTTCTGGCCAGAAGCTACAATGAAATGAGAGAAATGCTTAACAATCAAAATTAGACAACCTCCACACTCCAAATGGTCTTGTAATTTGGTGTTAATGACTAGAAGCCTGTCTTGACAAGAAAGCCACATGAATTTTAACAAGGTATTTACTTTCTTTTCCCCCACCATTTAAGCCTGAGCATTTGGGGATGAAAATACAGAAAAGAGAAAGTCATTTATTGAAATACTACAACCAATACTTATTTTATTAAGTTTTACAATAGATTCTACTTTATTTAGGTTTAACTGAAGTCTGTGGTCAAGCCTTTCTGTATTTTGTTCTTTGGCTGACCTGACTTTTATCAGTTCTGAAATATTCATTTCACTCTAAAACAAAAACAAAACAGAAGACTGCAACCATAGATTTATGTAGAAACTGGATGGAGCAGGTTCTTTGAGTAACACATGTAAAAATAATGTGGGCCAAAATTATACCGGTTCACCAGCACATAGCTAATTGCTAGCTAAAACAGATATCATAATCCAGTTCCTAATACACAACACATGCTAAACATCAATTTCTCTGTAAGATAAAATTCCTATCATTAGGCCTTTTATAATGAATCAATTACTCCCCAAAATGCAAATTACAGAAAACATTTTAAATCTCTATATTAATTACTTGATTAGCCAGCGATGAACTGTTATCTCCCACCTTGGCTTCATTTGGAACCTTGCTAGCCATTTTTATGCCAGAAGAACATAAATTATTAACATTTCAAATTATTGTCATTAGCACTGCTGATAGGAAGCTGATTAACTGCCAGGAGGCCTACTTTGCTCATTTTTACATGTGAGCCTTAAAACAGCTTTGTTTTGCCTCAGCTCTTAACACAAAACATAAGTCCTGGGGTCACCTGTATCATGCCAGGAGTAAGAATATAAGGGAGATGTCATGTTAATTTCCCAGCAATCTAACTTCATTACCAGGGTCTTCTGTTGCAGTACACTGGTGTCATGTGATTTTTAACCCCAGCAAATCCTCCTGGGGTGGGGGTCGTAGGCAGATGTCAGAGTTCATTTTTATACTTCAACCAAGTTGGGGAACATCACAGCCAATAATTAATAGACTCCCATTTTCTTCACCATCCTTCCTAATTTTCAATGCTGGCAGGTGGATCACATTTCATTCTGGATTGTACAAGGCAGAATTTTTATGGTTTATTATCTTTCCTCTGTTGTGTGTGGGGGAAGTGCATGTCAAATAGCACCAATAAGACCATCTCCCTTAATTAAGTGTCTTCTAGAGTAAGGGTATATCAAAGGCAGAGGCTATTGGACAAGCCTTACTCCCATATGGCAGGGCAAGCACTCAGAGAGTCTTCCTTCATTCCTATGTGATTCTTTTTCTTGGTAAACTGGATTTACGTACTTCCTGCTGATCACCAGGTGGGTTTTCCAATGCCTGAATTAACTACACAATTCTTCAGTGTATTTATATGAGCCCTATAGTGATATCTGAGTAGACCCACTAAATCAATTAGATTTATTAATGTTTTGATTCATTACTGTATTCAACAGTGGATTCAAATGTCCACTCTAGTTGGGTCTAAGGAATAGGATTCAAGTGTTTGCTCTATTATCATTTTAACAATCAGTCTATAATACTCCTTTGATGCTGATCCTCAGTGTAGAAACTGCTTTGAGTGGGGTGTGCAAGTGACTTTTCTTCAATGTTTCCTTCTTAATTAACGCCATTCTCATGAGATTTAAATTGTGTGGTTATATATGAATCCCTCTAGATGCACCATACTAAAGTTGGGTCCTTTCAAATATAATGGGTTGGGTTCAGATGTAGCCTTAATTAAAACATACTAATTAAAATAGATGGTTAGTCATATTATTAATTTCAGTCCTATTCATTTCAGCCAATTTACCGTGAGTCGCAGTAAGTCTGGCTTTAACCCAGTGCACTTTATATCTTTCCCATACTTTGTTTGAATCAAAGGTCTGACATTGTGTCCTGAACACCATTAGCCACATCAGGCTAAGAAATTTGAAGATGGCCTTGAATACTGAGTGTACTCTTCAGTCTGAGACCCATTTATTAATGGAAGATTCTTTTAAAAATTGTATCTCCTCTTCATGTAAGGAACTCAGTAAATTAGCTTTTCCCATCTCTCCATTTTAGATAAAGGCGTTTTAGATCAAACAAGAGAATTATCTATATTTACCACCTGGTCCACTTCAGGATTCCAACATATTGATTTAGATCATGCCTCAGCCCACTCCCAATATACATGTGTGATGGACAAAATGCCAGGCAGCTCTGACCACGAGTCTACAAAATAAAGTCAAACCCAGGGATCTGAGCCTGTTTGACATTTCCAGACCCAATGAGGCGGGCCCGGGCGCAGGGAGGTGTCCAGGATGGATCCGTCGTGAAGCGAAATGCTGGTGATCGCCGGCCCTTTCCACGGCTCCCTTGCAATGATATAAACCTCTATTGATGAAAGGAGGCCAAACTTTGAAGAAGGGAGGTGTGGTCTCATTGGCCAGATTTCGCCTTGGTCCTGGGAGAGGCCCACCCTGGAAGCCGAGCCAGGAAAGAAGCCTACACAGGAAGAAAAATGGCTGTGTGAATATCATGGCTGAGCAGGATTTTGCCCAACCATGTTCAAAATTGGATGTTTTTCTTACTTGGATTACAGTTATTGAAGTCAATGAGACCCTGTCAGGCGTAATCATAGCTCACTTCCCAGTTCATTCCATTGGATGCAAAATAGTAGGGAATTTAGGGCTGGCTTTTATTTAAAAGTCACCTGATATGCTGGTTTGAGTTTCTAAATCCCCTATTATTTCACAATCTTCTTTATTCAGGATAGTATATACACTCATAGTATTGGAAACATGCATGAACAAATCAAATATTAGTGAAACATTTACATCAAAATTTGGATTCCACTAGATCCAGGTGGACCTATTGATAGACAGGTACTGAACAGAAGAAATATTGAAGGAAGTTAATCTTACTAATTTGTATGAATAAATGATGAAGAATATAGCACAATTTATATCTCATTAATGTTGCCTTCTTTTTGCCAGGAAAGCATGATTGATGTTTTGTGAGTGATAAATGATTTGTAACAAGGAAAAACAGCATATTTCTCCTTCAGACAGGAATCATCATGAATTTTTTGCTACTCACTGTAAATCCTTTATTAAGAAGAATATATTTTGCATTGATATGAGTTAAATTTAATCTCATAGAAAATCCATTGCAATTTAGAACTAAATTTAAATTTACAAGTCATGAACAAACTCTTAAGATATATAGGGACCAACACTTAAAGAACATATCTTTTTAAAATGAGTGCAGTGAGTCACAAGTCTTCTTTTTTGTACAATTCATAGCTGGATGAATACAAGACCTGGACAACTCTATTGATGGTGGTGATTATATCACAAGGTCGATGAGGAATATAGAGGTAGCACAATTCACCACTTATCAGCAAAGTGTCATCTGCTGTGCCTCAATTGCAAGCAAACCAGACCTTTATTGCTTGGTGCATTTTCTAGCTTTTCAGACAGGGTGTGCAAGGAGATGTTACTTAGTTATGCATTCATAACTAAGCAGGTGATGTAGGATCTAAGCCCATGGCTTTAGCAGTGCTCAGAATCATGTGATACTCAAGAAATTGTTTGGCTGCATGTTCTTTCATCCCTAGCCCAATATAAGGCAATGATGAAGACAGCTGAAAGCTACAGTCCTATCCCTTTGGCACATTAACATTTCAAACCAAAACATACTTATTCTGAATTCAGGAAAAATATGTTTAGGGCAGGTGTTTGGTAGTTGTTTATCAAAGTTGGCAAGTGATATTCCAGATTATTTCTTGTTTTGAGAATTCAGCATCCATTCATGCTGGCGTATTCCCTCCCAGTCTGTCACTGAGACATGCTGACAAGCAGAAATGTAGCTTTCATTTTCATTTCTTGCCCTCTCCAGTGCATACCTCTAAATTTATCCTGTTTGTCACACAACATTTACAAGAGATAAACGCAGCTCAAGCGGACATTGTATTTGCTTCTGATGACATGGTTTGGCTCTGACCTTCAATTCTCCTGTTATCCCATTGCTGGAATTTCCTTCGGCAAGGGATTCAAAAATTGTTCAAAATCACAGAGAAGTTGTATTAGCTTTAAGCCAGAAAGCATTGCAGTTTGCTAATGTTAAATGCACATTCTATTCTCAAGCTTGAATTTTGTTTCTCCTGACTACCTGCCTAAGTATGCAGACAAAGAGGAAAATTTAAGACTGGAAATAGGGCCAGTACTACCATTAGACAAAGAAAGGTGGCTCCATTAATCAGCTTATTTGGTGTGCCACCAAAAAAAAAAAAACCTCAAACCAATTTTAATTATTTGATTTGCTGCTTTTGTTATTGTTTTAATATGAAAGGGGAAAGGTGATTCTGTTATTTCCTAATTTGAGGGTCAAAATAATTTGGTCAAAATACCCACGGTGCTTTGGTTGAGGAACAATTTTTCTGCTCCCTATGAGCAAACTCTCTTAGGTTGCTCCTGGCTAAAGACAAAACAAAACAATTGCCTCTCTCAAAGAAAACCAAATTAAATATTCCACTTTTTTGCGGTGAATAGAACAGATTGGTAAACATTTAAAAGGGCAAAGGTTTGCCATCAAGCTATAGTAACTTGAAGCAAGCAGTGGCGATCTATTATGCCATTGAGGTGGTAAATTTACTAGATGTTAGTCTACTTGATCTATCCAAGGTGCTGAATCCTGTGAGCATCAAATTCAGTGTCACAGAGTGAGAAAATTATTTCCAAAAGACTGTAGGAGTTGAACTGTCGGTATCCCTTTAAGAAATGGCACCATAAGCCTCAGGTTCAAATCCGTGAAATATTAGTGTCCCAACAAATTCAGTAAAGTTGCAGATAATTTAATTTTGTTAAAAATATTGCCACAATTTCCTCTTATTTATCCAGAGATTTCCACTTTTTGCTTGAATTTGGGGCTGGAGAAATTTGGCATTAGCACTGCCATATGTTACTTATTTCCACCCCTGATGCAGGTAAATTCATCAAAAACTAGGTGAAATGAAATCTTACCTCACTTGTATTGATCAAACATTTTACAGTTTCTCCTCCCATTCACCAAATAGCCAAAGCATTCCCCTTTCCTGGGTCTCATTCCTTCTTCTCTCTCATACCAGGTTTCTCACAGGAATGACCTTGGTTGTTCATAGCTTCATTTCTTTCCCCTACATATCTACTTATTATCCAATGTCAAGAATGAAACAGAATCCATTGCTCCAGCATCACAAGCTGTGTGGTACATCCCAGCATGCATTGTTACAAAGTATCAAAGAAGCATGACAAACCAGTATGGTAGGAACTATTTTTATTTGTTTACAGCATTTTACCCCCTCTTCTCACCCCTGCAGGTGAAACTGATATAAGAAAAAGCAGGGCAACTGTAATATACTCACATTTGTTGACCCTCAACTTCATCTAATTGAATAAAATAATTCATCCCACAGCCTCATTAAAAAGGGGGTTTTTTATAAAAAAAAACCAACGAACTGACTTTGGTCTTCTGTTTCACACCACTGGCAGGGAACATGTACTTCTTTCTTCCTGCTTTAGCAATAGTACTCTATTAGTAATTGCAAAAGACCAATTGCAGATTTGTCTTCTGTTCACAGACAGTTTGTTACAGTAATTCCTATGCATTGCTTTCTTCACATGTGCTCTCAAATCAGTCCTGGCTTTCAAATCAATGATTTTGTACAAGAGTTCAGCTTTGAAATTTCAGCTATTTAAATATGAACCTTTGGCCATGGGCTATAGAAAATTTAAAAGTCAAAGGAACAGAAGCTCTTCTTCTGTGCTCTCTCTCATATTGGTCAGCTTGTCGCTGAGTGTTCATGATGAAGGGAGAAAAAGGAGGAGAACACACACCAAGATTTTTCATTGTGTGCCTGACTCTGATGTGATAATCAAAGGAATCTCAGTGGAGATACTCTTTGATGATGGGATTCTGTAAGCCTGTGATCATATGTTTTGAGACTGCAGTACATTCTAGATGCCAAAAAAGAGTTATTGAAGACTGCCATAGAGATAAGCCTGCAGGACAAGGGGAAATCTGGAGAGACTTGCTCAAATCTTCTCTGGTCTGAATCTGCAGACAGAGCAAAACTATTAATATGAGGGCTTTCATGAGCAGAAGACAAAGGATATGGAGGAATTAATACACATCTGCCTGTCTATTCTTGATATTAAAAGGATTTTGAAACATCTGTCACCTAACAATTCTAAATTATGTTTATATGTATCTTGTGAAAATGTCCTCCTGGCCAAACCATATGTACTCCTATAGGATTATTGGAATGACATAAAAGATGGTTTCTACATCCCATTCTGTCATGTTATGAACAAGCAAAGCTTCTTACAAAAGCAAACCTCAGTCTTTCAGCAATTGTTGCTGTCAGCACTTTCTCTCAGTACAAGGCCCAGGAACTAATACTAGGTTGAAAAGAAGCTAGGGGATTTTGTGCCTTTCCTCACAAAATTGCACATTTTGTGTGCATATTTCCCCTCCAATATATTTGTTTGTACACACCCTTGTTTGTTGCTTTTCAGAAAATTAAGAACACATTTCAAAGTTTTGAAAAAATCATGGAATTACTCAATTTTACCATTCCTATGGGCCATCAGGTCCATCTCCGTTCTCACTGCGTGATCAGTATAGTGCTAAAGTATCCTCAGTAGATAGCTCTCCAGCCTCTTTTTGAAGATGTCTAAAGTATGAGTCCCCAACACTCCTCTAGACAATTGTTTCCATTGCTGAACCACTCTTATTTTCAAAACGTTCCTTCTAATGTTCAATCAAAATTTACTCTATTGCAGTTTCATACCATTAGACCTGGTTATGTCCTCTGCAACAGCAGAAAAAAATGACTGCCTTGTCCTCTCTATGACAGTCTTTGAGGTATTTTAAAAGTGCAATCATATCGACCTTTAAATCTTACTTTCATGTTGAATATCCCCAGCTCCTACAACCTTTCCTCATTTTTTTCATACCTTTCAGCATCCCTGTTGTCTTTCTCTGAAGCAGGTCCAACTTAAAATCAGGTGCACAGAATGGAACATAGTACTTCAGATGAGGCCTGTCCAGTTCTGAATATAGTGGCAATAGTAATTTAACAAACAATCACATTTGTTTTGCATGCAGTACCACTGGACTTTGAATCCTCCATCCTATAAGTTGCACTTGGGCTTTGTGGACTAAAGGTAGAATTTTGCTTTTTCCCATTGAATTTCATTTATTCATTTCTGTCAATTTTTCTTGTTTATTGGGTCCTTATCTTTCAAATGTTTTTGTCACCTCTCCAAATGTTGAGCCATGTTTACACCGTATTGAATTGGGCAGCTTGACAGCTTGATATAGCAGAAATGGACAAATTAACCAATTTACTAAGACAGGGCTCCCCCACACACTTCTTAGAAACTTGGAAACCATTTCTTGAGTATATTTTTTAAAAGGAAAATATAGATCTAAAAGGATACTGGATATAAGTGGAAAATAAATATAATGTGGCTCCAAAATGGACATGTATTCTTTATGCTGATGGGTAAAGTCAACCTGTTTGTATTTTAGATAGTCATGTTTATTTGAATGTTAACCCATTGTTTCAGCCTACCCTCCCCCTTTCCTTCCCCCCTTTCCCCATCTATCTAAACCTTATCTATGTACTTGTATTGCATTTGTGTCTTGTGAAGAAACTCACAAGAATTTGTTCTTGTCTATGTTATGTTGTTTTAACCAATAATTTTTTTAAAAAGAATTGGGCAGCTTGAGTGTGTGTGAGGGTTAGTTTCTCCTCTCTGTAAGACTGCCCTTTCCTGCTATGCCACCAAACTTTATTCCAAAATCCGTCCAAAATTGTAGTAGTCAACGAAAGGGAAACATTAGAACAAGGAAGCAAACCACCACCACCTCATTCTTCTCCTTCTAAAAAGCATTCTGAATCTGCTTCCAAATTTCAGGAACAAATAATGGACTACCATTTTCTAAGCAGAAAAATAATTCTATTCAGAAATAATGTTTCTGTGCAGTAACTTCTGTTTTCTAAGCAAATCCACCATATGAGAATTTTGCACAAAATAAACCCTCAATTCCAGCATTTTGTGTATAGGAAACTTTTTCTGCACATAAATTATCTCTGCAGAGAAAACAAACACTGTTTCTTGTATAGAAAATGTGCGTCCCCCCCCGAAAACACCCATATGCAAATTTTCTCCTGCATAAGTCCAAAACAAGGATGATTTTCAGCAGTTTTCATTTGGGTTTCACTACAAGTGATACAAATCTTTATTTTTTTATTATTTTTCAAATATGTTCAAATATTCTTATAATCCCTGATAAGAATATCATTTTACATCTCAGAGAGGTTAGGATAAATGGAGAAATGGTGGTGAGACTACTAAACTTTACCAATTAAAATTTTAGCTGTATCACTGCTGCTCTTTTCAAGGGAAAAGTGTTGTATTTCAAATAAATATTTGCATGAGTTGCCAAGACAACTAAATGGGTTTTAGTACAGCTGCCAATGTATATTGGTAATAATATATTGCATTAAGTTTCACACATTTTTGATGCATATGCATACAAATTCTCTGGTTCAATTCATTTTTTCCTGTGACACCAATAGGTAAAGAAATGCTAATTTAATGATTGCTTGAATCAAAAACTAGAAGAAACTTGAAGGAAACTATCAGAATATTGGTAAGGGTAGAAATACGTTTAAAGATGGTTCTACAAACTTTTACTATATCTTATAAAAGAAATAAATCCTGTTTCATTTTTTTTCTTTTTGTACCTTTCACTCATTTATCAAATATATTTTATTCCATGGCCTCACTGAGACCCTTTAGATAATATGAACTTAATGGATAAATTATAGAAGCATAGATCTTGGGTGAGTGAAGTCTTTCTGCTTCATTAATAGTGTTTTGCTGCACTCTTATATCTGAAATTCATTGTAGCATGCTCATTTTCTTGCTTGATCTGAAAGGTTCATGCTTGACTTCATAATTTCATATGGTAATGTACATCTCTTGATCATTTCCCACATTGTACCATAGCTTTCACATATTATATATTTGCTCCAATCAAATTTATTGACAACAGAAAAGTTAAATGTAAGGAAGTTAGCTATAAATTCACATAAATAAAAATATAATTCAAAATAAAACAGTATAACCCATAGCTTTAGGGGGTAGGGAAGGAAAAAATGTAGGAAATATTTGTATTTTCTGACTTGTGCATCATGAAAAGAAGTGTACTGACACATCAAGATTGACATATCTCATATCACCTCATGCCATTAATATCTGTAAGATTGTTTTTCACATCTAAGAACGTTTTGTAAAAAAAATCCCCAAAAGCTTTTTGCAATTTTTTTTGAAACCAACAATGTTGGTTTTATTCTTGATATGTTCTTGATGGAAAAAATATCACCAGACAATAACTTCTGTGCAAATTTTAAAAAATTGTATTAATCTTCAAAATTTGTCACAGCAGAGAAAAACCTTTCAACATTTTTTTCGTTGTGTTGTACAAGAATGAAATAAGTTAAAATCTGTATCCCTAACATGAGGTAATAAGAATAACATTAGCAATATGTAAAAACAGAATTAGAAGCTGACTCTCATATTGCATGTCATTTGAGGGATTGCTCCCCAAAACATGTTTGGAAGTAATTTTCACAATTTACACAAGCAGTAGAAAAGCTCACACATTCTCTCCCCCCCCCCTTTACAAAAAGAAGAAGCTGAACACTTCAGCACAAGAAGCAGCTGCTTTGCAAGTCTAGCCAGTTTACAGATCTAGTCTAGGTGTTCTTGGGTCAGTGATGGTAATCATAACATGTAGAAGCAAATATGCTCTGCCTAACTTACCAAGCAGGGATCTTGTGGTGGCTGGCACATCCACATCTTGTTCCAGGGCTTCTCCTTCCTAGGAGTCCCTTGTGCGTTGAGTGTTTTGGAACCCTTTGGCACACAGCCAATCAGGGTCAGACTCCATCCTGCACCCTGATTGTACCTGCCTCAATCTGCCACAGTGGATTCAGGAGAGGTGCACTGGCTGTCAGACCTTCACTCCTTTGGGGCAGTTTCCCCAAGACTTCTGGTGAGTACTGGCTTCTTCATCACCTTCATTCCCATAAGAGGCCTCAGTCACTAACACTATATCCTCAGAGCTTTGCACTGTAAAATATGCATCCTTTTATCACAGTTCACTTAATCAAGGCTAGCGGCCTGCATGCTCGTATGGCAAACTGTGACATTAAATCCGCATTTGGGCTACTTCTGGTGCACCCAGCAGATGTCAACTTTCCCAGTTTCTAGTTTGAGGATCATTGGTATCTTGGTAAAGCTATGCCAGTGGGTTATGTCATTAGTTGTTCAGCTTACAAGTCCTTCAGCTTCTTTCTGGAATGAGTAGCCAAGGCCCAGTCTGGTTCTAGGTTTGTCACTCACGATCTGGATGACTTCCTCTTTGTTGGTAAGCACAGCAGGAGGGATTGTTCTCACCTGCTAAACTCCTTTATAGCTATGGCCAAGATATTTGGCATCCCCCTAGCACATGAAAAATGGAGGATCCCCACCTCTTGCCTTCCCGCTGACAAGTTAACTACCCTCAAAGTTCCGCATGGCGAATCTGTGGGAAAGTGGAAAGTTACATTAAAAGAACTGC
This sequence comes from Anolis apletophallus, assembly GCA_030556195.1. Lineage (NCBI taxonomy): Eukaryota > Metazoa > Chordata > Lepidosauria > Squamata > Anolidae > Anolis > Anolis apletophallus. The sequence continues at coordinate 28,165,059 of JARBWK010000010.1, read as the reverse complement.
AGGCTCTCTTAAGCCATCTCAATTTTGCTTCGAAGGTAGCATCCCAGGGTAGGCCTTTCTGCATTCCCTTGACACAGGCAACAGTCAGTATCAGGCCCCACATTACCAAATCAGGGCAACTAAAGGAATGTGGGAAGACCTGATGATTTGGCCTCAATTTCTGGACAAATTCAGTGGGGTATTATTGCAGCAAAAAATAAATAAACAGAGAAATATAAATGGCAGCCCGGGTGTGAGTTGCAGGTTCACCTTGATTCAACAGGGAGCATAGGTTTCGAGTTGTACATCCAGTGTCACTGTTGTCCACCCAAATGGCCAGAGAGCTGGAATATAGGTCATCTACTCCATGATTTCACCTTCTTGGAGTTTTCCCCCATCATGGTGATGGTTTGCATATGGACTAACTCTTTAGGAATTAGAAGGTGTGCTTTTGGTGGGACAATCAGGTGGTAGTAAGGATTATCAATAAGCAATCTTCTAAAGCAGACTGGGTTATGATGTTAACCCAGTCGGTGTTAACTTGCTTGGCTGCTAACATCACATTCTCAGCACAATTTATTCTAGGTCTGAAGAATGAGGTAGTGGATGTGTTGTCCTGTTTACAGGAAGAAAGGTCCCCATCCCTCACTCCGAATGTTGATCTCCTTTCTGCTAGCTTCCTGGCAGATTAGTGGAATCTTGGAGAATACCTGATTGGCAAGGACTTGTAGGCAACCATGAGGCCATACCAGGCGACCATGATAGATTACCAAGTTCAGTTTTGAGGCGGGCTATGGCAGCAACTGGCTGTTGGTATAGGATAAGGTTGTGTATTTCCTGCTACACCAAAGGATGTCCAACATATCCACCAATGCCATGAGGCTCAACTTGTCAGGGATTTTATTTCCAGCTATGTTGCTGGTTTTGGGGACTCATGCCAGTCAGGATGAGGAAACTATTAGAGTCAGAACAAGCAGTTGCTAAGGCAATGGGAGAAGCGGTGGACCCTCCCATTCTACCCTATCCAGATATCAGTGCATAGCCATCTACCACTGGTCCCTTAGGGAGTTTGGCCTATCTTTCATGGATTGGGGTGTCCACCACAGTTACCTAAGGAGGTGTCCTGGTAGATTTAAGACAGATATGGTGACGGTAATACTCTGCTTACATCTCATACATTCGGCTAAGCCTCTTGCTACAAGAATAGGAAACTGCTGGATATTCCCTTTATTTACTTTCACAGGGCTGGAATGAAAAACAATGGGTCCTTGCAGGGGAGTACTAATCAGGCAAATAATCCAGTGGCAAAGTCCAGTGGTTAATACACCTAACCTATCCAGCGGCAATTGGGCCACGTTTGCTATTTGTTCCCTAAACAATAAAGTTCCCCATTTTTTTCTCAGTTGACATTTATTGGGTTACAACTGTCAGAGTTGGCAGCAGGGGGGGGGATCCAGGTGGCTTATTAGGGGTGTATTATAAAGTATTCCACAATAAGGCTTAATCAGATATAAAAATATATCATATATTCAGAATCGGAGCACAAATCATAATAACATCAAGGACATACCATACCCAACATGGGTGCATGCGTGGTGTCAGCGGATTCAGGATAGTCCCAAGACAAATTTTTCAATGTAAAATCCATTAATTCAAAGTCCACAACACAGTCCATCAAAGTAGTCCCAATTATAGATACAATTCAAAGTCTCTGATCTGTAGGTTGGCAAAAATCCACGTGATGAAGGACACAGACCGGAGAACTGAAATGAACCTCTCGCTAAATGCCTAATTGAGGAGCTCATTATGGTATGTCCTTGATGTTATTATGATTTATGCTCCGATTCTGAATATATGATATATTTTTATATCTGATTAAGCCTTATTGTGGAATACTTTATAGTTTGTTTACCTTTGCTTTAAGTCTTACTGTTATTAGGGGTGTGGCAGTACCAGTGTCCCGGGACAGAACTGGTTGGAAAACTGTCTGCGCCCCCTACCGTTGTTTGGTGGAATCGCTCAGCAGTGGATTGTACAATTCCTGATCTAGAATCCATGCATAGCTGCTGACCCTGTTTGCATTGTAACCAATTAACAAGTTGTGGCCTTTAGTTATCCCAACACCATGTATTCATCTATTTGTGTGGGGAGAGCAGGTGGAGGGTGGTCGCCCCTGTCCATGCAATATTACTTAATAGATTTCATTAATAAGAATGGGAAAGCCAAGAATTGCCAGATTGTTCACAGAGAGAGTGTTATTAAAATAAATATATAATTTGTCCCCTATATAAATAAAAGTACATTTCTGTTCGCCTGTTTATGATTGCATCACAAAAAAACCCAGATGAACAGATTTTAACAAATTTGGAGAGCATGTTTGAGATTGCTTGAGTATGCAGAATATTCATTTGGGACAGCAGTGAATTTGTTTTCTAATGATTCTTTGACTTATTTTCTATATTGGTCTATTTGATTTAGTCCCAGCTGCTTGTAGGCTTATTAATTTTGGGCAGCAAGCCTATGAATCTTTATGTGTTTGGGAGTAAGCCACGTTGAGTACAATAAGACTTAGTTCTGAGCAAATATGCATAGGATTTCATTGTTCAGTTATTGAGCTTTTTAATTTTGTTGATGGTGTTTTAGTTGGTGTGTTTTTATACTTTGTTTCATTAATATTTCTGATCATCTATATTATTTCTCCCTCTCTCCCCCACTCCATGCTCTGTCATTATAAATGCCTGCACCTCCAATAATAAAAGATTTGTTGTGTGCCTTTTAATAACAGCCATAACTCACTGGAATACTTTGCTAGAAGCCTAGAATCTGACATGGGTTAGTCAAGTTGTAGAGCCAAGTTTAAAACCGATATACAATACAGGGATGCTCCCAAGAAAAAAACAGAAACATATTGGAACATTTTGGTAGATCCTTTAAGATTGAAGATCAAATACACACACACACACATTGGGGGTAGCAGCATTTTAAGAGATGTTATATATGTATTACTTTTTGAAGTTGGATTGAATTATGGTATAAATGTATAGTATGCTCAAAAGATGGCATTCTCAAAGGAATGCTCGAATCAACATGTGACAGGGTGGACAGTCAAAGAAAATGGCAGAAACATAGTTGTTCGAGGAGTGCAAAACCATTTTGAAGTGGTATCTGAAATTTGAAAATGTTGTGGAAGCACAACAGTTGCAGCTGATTTTCCCCACATTCTCCTGACTTAACACCCCCTAACTTCTACCTATTATGAATCTTAAAGAATGTGGTGCACTGTAGAAAACCAGCTACACTGGCAGTACTTCAAGAAGAAATTAAAATGGAATGTGCAGTGATACAAGCAGACACTTTGGTCAATGTTGCTCAAGCCATAGTTTGCCACAATCAGAAGTGTCTGGACACTGATGATAAACAACACTTTGAACACCTCTTGTAATTACAGAAGTCAAATGTGACTTTTATTCATCTTTTGTTATTGGTATATATTGAATATTACAATTTCTTTATTTCTTAAAATGTGTATGCATCTTGGCACTCTCTGTATATGTGTGTGTGTTCCAAGTTGCATTGCCCAGTTTCACACTCAAATTTGAATGGTATGAAAAGGGGGGGGAGGGTGCTAGACTTCTTTAAAAGATCTCTGTGATGGAAGGGATTGACAATATTATTGCTAAGGGTCCTGTGATATAAACAACGGAATGGGAAAATAAGAGGCACAATGAAATGCTTATGGGGCATTATTTAAAGATCCAGGAAGCATCAGTACGTGCATGCACAGTGTATATTTCTGTGTATATCTGTCTGTTCTAAGATTTTCTCTCTCCCACTCAGCTACTTCCTTGTACATGCAAAAACATATGTATCTCTCATTACTTGTTAAGCAATTTATGAGCTTATCACATTAAGGTCCTCGAGCTAGGGGACAGTGGTGGCATCTGTGGGGCAGCAGGGCATATCTAGTGGGTAATGGGGAAAACAGTCTTCATATGCCTCACATTGCCCACATGGCTTCCCCCCTTGTTCGCAGGGTTCCATCCTAAGATGCTTCCAAAACACAGCCAGGATGGAGGCCTGCCGCAGGTAGTCCTGTGTCATATGATGGGCTCTGGTGGGCTCATCCTGGAAGCATCCTAGGACGGAGCTCAAGCCTCATGTAATGAGATCCCTAGTCATTGCCATAAAAGTGAACTTCAAGTCACAGATTGTGTGAACCTGCTGATAAGAGACTTTTAAAGGAAAGAGGAGTTAGAATTTTGTTATTGATATGTTTCAAATATCTTAACTCAAATCATGTTTTGCTATTATAATTTGCTTTGAAGTTTTTTTCGACATTGTAATTTATTTGTATCTGCCTTGACTCCTTATTTTCAGAGAAAAATGGGATACAAACCAAATAAATATGTAAATGTAGTGGGGAATCCTTAATTGTAAAGTCAGATTTCTGAGCTGTTGCTTCTCTTTCCTCAGCCTGATCCACTGCTTTCCCTCTCCAGATAATATGCTCATAAAATCAACTCGTACAGTCCTTAACTGTATCAATCTTTTCAACCTATATATACCTACCTTGAAAGTTTGATACACCTCTTCCTGGTCACTTATCACTAGTTTGCATCATTCCTGTATTTATGGAAAGCTCATAGACATTATGCTCTAGACCAAAATTACCTGTAGATTAAGTCTATAAAAAGGCAAAATTAAGAAAGCATTTCTCTGTAAGATGATTAATAGGCATGTTCTCACCCTTCAATAACATGGTGTTTAAATCTAGATAATTAATTATGGCTTTCTTGATTGAGAAGCAGGATGTACCATCTAAGCAGTGAATATGTCAATATGGGATTTAGAAAGGTTTGATAGGATACTAGATGGAGTGTTAAAGTTGCTAGCAGGGAAGATCCAGCTGAGCATATCAAAAAGGCTTTAATATACTTGCAGAGAGTCTTAGAAGTTTAGGAAAGCTTATCAATTGAGAATGGAGCTAAAATGTGTCAGGCTGTAATCTGACTATCCATCTGGTAGTGTGTTTCTCTCTATTCACCCACCTGACAGAGAAGCCAGAAAAGTTAGTTGACTGTGTTATAAGTCTCAGAATAACTGCTGTAGTCAAGGAATTGTAGTCCAAAAAACTATTACATCCTGAAAACAATACCCAGACAATCAGAGAAGGTGAAAATGGCACCTGCCATGAACAGAGTTCTTTTCTCTGCAAAACACCGTTTCTTAATCCAATCCCTTGATACAGAAACATTCAGTTGGTCAATCTTCCCTAAAACTTTGCTAGAATTTCTAGAAACATTTTATTTTCCTTCAGAATTCCTTCCTAAGGCATCTTGTCCAAGTAAGATTCTCAACATTCACCCCACATGTCATTTTGAGAGAAAATATGTGCCAATGGTATTGCAAACACATTAAACATGTCTGGTTTTTATATAAAAGCTTAACGTTCCTTTACCCCTGGCTCCTTTGTTTTCTTCAGGAAGTTTTATCCTGACAAACCTTAGAGCATAAATGTCTCCAAACTCCTGGAACAGATGTACTTTAATGCAATCAAGACTCGGAGCTGTTGACTGTCATACACCATTATCAGATTTCAGAATGTCAGTCTCTTATCTGAAAGATGCTACCTCCCAACAGGCCTGATATTTGCCTTTGGTGTCAGCTTCCAGGCATGTGATCTTTGATCATGGATGAAGTTCTTTGTGGTAATGTTCTGCACTAACAACAAAGCATTAATTTCACAATGAGTGACTGGCTGTTCTCTCCTATGATTTTGATATGGGTAACTCAAGTTCAGTTAATACTTTGAGCATATTACACTTCCTAGTTCTAGAGATCTTTTTCCAGAGTGCTGCAGCATTGCCCATTTTCTTTCTTAAAACAATCTAAACTGAAAGGGGTGTGTGTTTGATCATGCATTTCTCCTTCCACATATCCTAAAAAATCCAATTCCCAATATTTTTCTCTTCTCAGCAGACAAAAGAAGCATCTACTAATGGTGAGATCAATGATGACTTGAACTCCTGGTGTATCTTGAGAAAGGGTGAGAATGGCTGGAATCAGTGGTAAATTTAGAACAAAGAGCAATCAGTAAGTATATTTAGGGAACAAATAAAAGAATAAGTAATCACTCATTTGATGGTATTCCAGTGTTACAACATTGTGGAGACATTACAGGATAAAACAACTGTCAGTTGGAGATGGGATAATGGGACATGTAATCCTCTATATCCACAGTTGCAGAGAAAACAGAAGAAGGTGATTGATGGGTATTTGAGCAAACAGAAGCAAAAAGAACAAAGTTTGTCTTCATGTAAAAAAATTACTAATATAGCTTCAAACAAACAAAAAAACAGCAACATGCTCTTTCAATAAACAGTCCACACATTCTTCAGTAACAGGCTTCTGTGTTAACTCACACAGTATTACAACTCCCAGCATCCCTGTTACCATTTCAGCATTTAAATGAATTTCTCCAGTATACAGCATTACAGCATTACAGCAGTATAGGAATCCATTTCTCCAGGCTTCCGCATTTCAGCATTTAAATGTGTCACGATGCACGGACTTGACCGGCCCCTTAATCACACACACAGAGACAGACTGAAGGCTAACTACTTTATTGAATATAAAACAGTTCCAAGAATATTGTCCAATAGAATATAAAAGCAATCCAAAAGGCTTGAAGTAACAATGTCCAAGGTAACGTAGCAAATAGGCAAAAAGCTTGGCAAGGCTCCGCAAGGCTATGCGGATCAGGAAACAGGGCAAGGCTCCGCAAGGCTATGCAGATCAGGAAACAGGGCAAGGCTCCGCAAGGCTATGCGGATCAGGAACAAGGCAAGGCAAGGCTTGATGACCACTGGCTACTAGCTTAGCTTGTGGTCCCACTCCGCTCACGCCTATTCAGATGAGACGTGGCCGAGCACTGAGGATTCGTTCCCACGGATCCTATACTTAATCCTTCGGCCGAGGTCCCCGACGCTCTAGGCTTCTGCGTCTCCAATCGCTGCTCACGGACCTCGGCCGGTCTATGCTCTTAGACCATTCCCTTCTGCTAGACTCTATGTTCCGTCTCCTTTCAAAGGTTCGACCTTGTCTTTCCACAGCTGTGTTTCTATCTCCCTGAGAGCTCTCCTCCCTAGTCGTTTCCCATGCACCTTCTTCCATATCTTCCCCAGGAGGCTCCTGAGAAGATCTTCCTCCCGGATGTTCATAACTCCCCGAATCGCTATCCATCTGCACCTGGTTATCTGAATCTCCACTAGGACCAAAACACATTTCTTCCCAGGCCAAGCTCTCTGTGGGCGAAAGAGGCCCCTGAGGGGAAAGCTGCCCTTCGCCCCAGTCATCTAGCTCATCCTCTGAATCCTGTTCTGGCACCGCTGGTTCTAATGCTAATGGGACCCCAGGTCCTATCCCCTGCCCTCCAGGCACAAACGAGAACTGCTGGGCTACACTATCCCCCCCCTCAGGGCCCCTCCTAGGCCGCCCCCGAGGCTTGGGTTTGTCAGGGTACTTGCGATGGAACCGAGCGACAAGGTCCGGGGCATGGACGTCACGAGCCCGCGTCCAAGAACGCTCTTCCGGTCCAAAGCCTTTCCAGTCAATTAAGTACTCCAGCTTCCGGTAGCGGATACGCGCATCCAGGATGTCCTGCACCTCCAACTCCTCCTCGCCGTCACGCATCACAGAGGGAGGAGGCGGCTGCATCACATCAGGCTGCACCCCCTTCGCCGGGCGGAGCAAAGAACGGTGAAACACAGGGTGGATTTTCATGTCCGCTGGGAGTTGCAGTTTGAAGGAAACAGGCCCCACCTTCTCCAACACTGTGTAAGGCCCCAGAAATCGAGCATCCAACTTGCGGCTAGGTCTCTGTGTGGACAGGTTCTTGGTAGAAAGCCAAACTTTATCCCCCACCAGGATCGCAGGGCCCTCCTGGCGCCGCCGATCAGCCATCCGCTTATAATCCGCTTTAGCCTGGTCCAATTGAGTGCGCAGCAAGTCTTGCAAGGCAGTGAGCTCCTGAAGCCAATCTTTCGCTTCCGACGCCCCTCTGGACGGGTCCACCGGAGGGTAGAAGCGAGGATGGTGTCCATAGTTGGCAAAGAAAGGAGTCTCCTTGATGGATTCGTGCGTCGCGTTGTTGTAGGCAAACTCCGCCAGAGACAACAAGGACGCCCAGTTGGTTTGCTGGTAGTTGACATAGCACCGTAGGTACTGCTCCAAGGTGGCATTGACCCTTTCGGTCTGGCCATCAGACTGGGGGTGATGGGCCGTGGACATCCGCACATCAATCCCCAGCAACTTCTGGACAGCCTTCCAGAACTGGGAAGTGAACTGGGTGCCCCGATCGGTCACCAAACTCTGAGGCAGGCCATGCAGCCGGAACACATGTTGCACAAACATATCAGCAGTCTCTTTGGCAGTAGGCACCCCCACACAGGGAATGAAGTGTCCCATCTTGGTGAAACAGTCCACCATGACCAGGATCGTGGTGAAGCCCTTGGACTTAGGCCAGTCTGTGATGAAGTCGGCCGAAATCCTCTTCCAGGGAGCGGAGGGGGTCGGAAGCGGCTGAAGCTTGCCCCCCGGGTTCTTGGCCCGCTGACACACAGGGCAAGAGCCCACATAGTCCTCCACATCCCTCCGCACCTTAAGCCACCAGAAATCCCGTAAGACCAATTGCAGGGTCTTGAACAGCCCGAAATGACCAGCGGCCCAGCTATCGTGGCAAAGTTTGAGAATGTCCTCCCTCTCGGGCCCGGGGGAAACATAAACAGAGTCACGGTGGTAGAGTACCCCGTTCTTTACCTGGAAAGGGGCTTGCACCCCCTTGGTCAGCTGTTCTTGCACCCAGGGATCAGTCCGTTGGCGCGCCTGAACCTGCTCACTCAAAGGCCTCTTGTCCTTAGGGGCCGGCGGAGCCACCGGAGGGTTCACAGGAGCCGCCCGGGCCGCAGCAAAGTTCTCCGCTTTCAGGAGACGAGCCTCAGAAAGCCCCTCACCGCCACGAACATACTGCGGCTTCCGAGACAGGGCATCAGCTTGCTTGGTCTGCTTGGGGGTCACATAGTGGATGCGGAAATTGAATCTCTCAAAGAACAGGGACCATCTCTGTTGCCTCTGGTTCAATTTGCGCTGGGACTTCAAGTGTTCCAAGTTCCGGTGGTCAGTGTGCACCTCCACCGGAAACTTAGCCCCTTCAAGCAGATGGCGCCACACTTCAAAAGCCACCTTGATGGCCAGGAGCTCCTTCTCCCAAATGGTATAGTTCTTTTCTGGAGCCGTGAGCTGCCGGGAGTAGTAGGCGCAGGGCAACAAGTCCGTCCCCTGCGGTTGTAGCAGGATCGCTCCCCACCGCCACATCCGACGCGCGTCGGCCTGCACAATGAAAGGGGTGCGGGGATTGGGGTGCTGCAGAAGCGGCTGTGTGGTGAACAGCTGCTTCAGTTTCGGACCCCCGTCCGCCTCCGGCGTCCACCGGAACGGCACCTTTCCCCGCAGGCACTGGGTGATATGATCAGCCCACTTGGCAAATTCCGGGTTGAACTTTTTTATTTTTTTCCAAATAATTTTTATTAACAAATTTTTATGTTTATAAGACTTACATCATCACAACCGGGAGGGGGGAGGGGTAAAAGGAAGGGTAAGAATACAAAGGGGTATTTGACTTCCATTCTCCTTTTGCACTAAATATACATTTTCATCATTAAAAACTATTTCAATCCCGAGACATCTCCTTTGCTCTTCTTAACTTTTTAATTAACGACAGCGTTCCTTTCTTTGTTTATATCTTCTGTCGATATTCTTCTATCAAGGCCCAATCTGTCTTTCTTACACCTTTACCATGGTTATATCGTAACCAATATGTTAATCGTCCATATCTCGTATCTCTATAATTTTAGTTAGCCATTGCTCTTTTGTGGGGAGGAGATTTTGTTTCCATAATTTAGCAAACACCATTCTTGCGGCTGTTGAGAGGAACACAAAGAGCTTTTCCAAATTTTCATCTGGAAATGTTTCTTGTTCTATCAGTCCTATCAGATAAAGTTCCGGTCTCATTTTGAATTCTATTTGTAACATTTTCTTACATTCCTCATGTATCATTTGCCAGTATTCTTTTACTTTAGGGCAAGTCCACCATGTATGAAAAAAGGTACCTTCCTGCTTCTTACATTTCCAACACCTGTTTCCCACATTTTTATACATTGTACTTAATTTCTTGGGGGTTATGTACCACCGATGTAGCATTTTTACCAGTTTTCCTTTAAATCTGTTGCATATGTCATCTTCATTTGTTTAACCCAGATCTTCTCCCATTCTTTCAGTTGGATTGGTCTCCCAATGTTTTGCGCCCATTTAACCATTGAATTCTTGACTACCTCTGTTTCAGTCGCCCAGTTTAGTAGTAAGGCATAGATATTTGATACCGTTTTCTTTTGTGTTTTCATAATTTTATCCCAGGGTCTATCAGTATCACTAAAACCTTTAGTCACATCAATATTAAACTGTTCTCTTAGTTGGAAGTAATGGAGCCATCGAACATTACTAAATTTCCTCGTTATTTCTTCTTGTGATTTCAGTTCAAAATAGGATCCTTTTTTTTTGTATAACGTCCTTATACTTAGGCCACTCGGTCCAGCCCAGCAGTCGTCTTTGATTCGCCTCTAGGGGTGAGAGCCAGGACGGTGTCTTGTCATAGAAGAAATTTTTATATTTATTCCATACCTTTATCAGGGAGGATCTAATGAAGTGGTTTCCGAAATTTTTTCCTTTTGAGTTGCTCCATACCATAGGTAGGAGTGCCAGCCTTTGCGTAGGTCGAATCCTTCTAACGTTAAAATTTTCGTTCGTTTTAACAGAGTCCAATCTTTCACCCATGATAGTACACAGGCCTCATAATATAACTTTAGATCTGGAAGGGCAAAGCCTCCCTTTTCTCTCTGCATGATCATTACATTATAGTTGATCCTTGGTTTCTTGCCATTCCAAACAAAACTCATAATTTCCTTTTTCCATTTTTTAAATATGTCCATATTCCTAATTATCGGCAAATTCTGAAAAAGGTATAACATTTTTGGCAGCAAGTTCATTTTGATAGCTGCAATTCTCCCTAGGAGTGACAGGTTCGCATTTTTCCATTTTCCTAACTCCTTTTTCATCTTCTCCCATTGTTCAGTATAATTATTTTTTAGTAATTGTAGATTTCTTGCTGTCAACCAAATCCCTAAATATTTGATCTTCGGGGTAATTCCAATTCCAATTTTTTCTTGCAATACTAACTGGTCCTGTTTCGTAATATTCTTTGTTAAAATTTTCGTTTTATTCCTGTTCAATTTGAATCCTGCTACTTCTCCATACTCCTCAATTGTCTCCAACCATTTCACAATATTCTTTTTAGGATCTTCCACGATGCAAATCACGTCATCTGCAAAGGCCCTTATTTTATAAATTTCTTTATCGATCTTCAGACCTTTCAATTCTTCCTGGCCTCTAATTTTCTTCAATAAGATCTCTAAGGCGAAGACAAAGATCAACGGGAAAGCGGGCATCCTTGCCTAGTTCCTTTTTCTATCTTAAATTCTTCAGTTGCCGTCCCATTTATCCAAATCCTCGCCTTCTGTTTTTGATATATTGCATCTATTGCATTCTGGAATTGAAATCCTGTATCTAATTCCTTAAATAATAGTTTGAAAAAGTTCCAGTTCAAATTGTCAAATGCTTTCTCCGCATCAATTGATAGCAGGGCCAGTTGCTGTTGATGATGGGTTTCATAGTATTCAATTACATCCACGATCACTCTGAGATTATCCTTAATATTTCTGTTTGGCAGGAATCCATTTTGATCTTCGTCAATCCATTCTGCAAGAAATTCTTTAAACCTATTCGCCAAAATTGCTGCAAAAATTTTATAATCAGTATTCAACAATGAGATGGGTCGATAATTTCTTATATCTGTCGAATCTGTTCCTTCTTTTGGGATCATTACAATGTCTGCTATTCTCCATGTGTCCGGTAGGACTTTCATTTGTAGTGCTTGATTCATTATTACTTTTAAGATAGGAATGGTTTCTTCTTGAATAACTTTATAGAAACATGCCGTGTATCCGTCTGGGCCTGGTGCTTTATCATTCTTCATATTTTTGATTGCTCTTTTGATTTCTTCCTCTGTTATATCTTTATTAAGATCGAATCTTTGTTCTTCTGTTAATTTATTTAATTTCATTTTACTGAGGTATTCGCCTATTTTGCCTTCACATATATTTTCTTCTGCATATAGTTGTTGGTAAAAAAATTTTGAACTCATGTCTTATCCGCACATCTTCCGATATTATTTTCCCCCACATTAATTATAGCTATTTGTTGGGATTGCTTCTTTTCCAAGTCTTCTTGCCAACCATTTCCCAATCTTATTTGCATTTTCAAAAGAGGATTGTTTAACATATTTCATCTGTTTCGCCATTTGTTCCATTTCCAGGTGGTGTTTCTCCTTTCTCATCATTTCTAATTCCTTTGGTATCTTCTTATTTCCTGGATTTCTTTTTAACTTATCTTCTAATTCCTTCAGTTTCTCTTCTATTTTAGTTAATTTTTGTCTCCTCTCTTTATTCCTTTTCGAATTGTGTTGGATCAAGTGTCCTCTCATCACCACTTTGAAGGCATCCCAAACTACTTGTATGGGGGTTTCTTCTTTTATATTCTGTTCAAAATATTCTTTAACCTTTTCTCTATATGCTGCCATATCTTCCGGTCGCTTCAATAGGTTTTCATTCAGTCGCCACTTCCTTGTCCCTCTCCTCTGATTGATTATCGTTGTCAAGGCACCGTGATCTGAAACATCCCGTGCATGGATGCTTATCTTTTCCACTTTTGTTGAAAGAGTCTTTGAAACCCATACCATGTCTATTCTTGACCAGCTGCTGTGGCGGGCAGAGTAGAAAGTATAGTCTTTCTCATTGGGGTGGCGTAATCTCCATATATCCTCCAGATCATATTCTTTCATCCACTTGATGAGGCTATCGGGTAGTGTACTTCTATCTTCCTGGTTCGGTTTTCTTGTTACTCTAGATTTATCCATATATTTGTCCATTACTCCATTAAAGTCTCCTAAAACTATGAGATGGTCACCTTGTTCATTATTAATTTTCTTTTTAAGGGTTTCCACAAACTTTTTCTTAGATGCATTTGGGGCGTAGATATTACAAATTATGATACTCTCCATTCCTACTGTTATCTTAACCGCCAACATTCTCCCGTCTTCGTCCCTAAACAAGAACTGTGGGTTTAATTTCTCATCAATGTAGGTTGCGACCCCTCTCTTTTTTTCCGGGGCTGAAGCGAAAAATACCTTTCCTAATTTTTGCTGGGTTAAGTGGGATACATGTTTCTGTTTAATATGTGTTTCTTGTAGCGCCACAATATTATAATTTCCATTCTTAATTTGGTTAAAAATTTGTTTTCTTTTATTGGGAGAGTTTAAACCATTCACATTGTTGCAGTATATTTTCAATTGCTGTACAAAGCTAGCCATCTCGAGATGTAAATAGTGTATTGTCTATATCTAAATCGAGTTTCTCTTCTTCTTCTGACTCATCCTCTTCCCCCTCCTCTAATTCTTCTTCTAATCCTCCCGGTGGGTCCATGGACGCTGAGAGAAGGGCAGCCGCCCCTCAGACTCGGGCGTATTGTAGCGTTCCCTTTTGCCTTTTTCTTTTTCAAGTGAACTGAGAGGGGTCCTGATCTTCCTTTCCTTTTCCAACCTCCTATAAAAATCTTTCGCCTTCTCTTCTGACGTCAACCAAATCTTCTCCTCTTTATAAGTTACCATTATCCCTTCTATCCGTTCCCATCTAAATCTAATGTTCAAATTCTTTAGTTCTTTGGTAAGGAAAAAATATTTCCTTCTCCGGTTTAACATAGAAATCGGGAACTCCCGAAGGACCATCACTTTCGAACCTTTAAGTTCGACTGGCTTGGCGTTTGCTTTTCTCCACACATCTTCCCTGAATCTTTTGCGTATTAGATTCACGATCACATCTCGGGGGGTTTTATTTTTCTTGGAGTAATTTGTTTGAATTCTGAAGGTCTTGTCCACCTCTCTGTCTATTTCACTCTCCTGCATTTCCATTATTTTTGCGATCAACGAGATCACTGTCTCTCTAATATTCTCTCCATCCTGTTCAACCAGGTTTCTAAGCCTCAGCTGGTGCTCCATTTCACTGTATTCCAACCTCTCTTGTGTTTTTTCTGCCAGTAAATTTTTCTTTTCTATATTCTCTACTTTCTTTTCTAACTTCTTCTGGGTTTTCTCCATTTTGCCTTGGTCGGTTTTTATTTGGCTGATATCCTGCAATGCCTCTGACACTTCTTTTTTCATCACTCTCCAATCTTCTTTCAACTCTTTTTTTCATTGATAACATCTCATCCTGTGTGACTTTCTGTTGCGTTTCATGTTTCTCAGCTAATTTTTGTAATTTATCTTGTTTCTCCACTAATTCATTCTGTTTCACTGCCATCTTTTGAATATCTTTCTGGATATCTCTTAACAACTCCTTTAACCCTCCCTCTTCTGGTCCTTGACCAGAGAAGGAGCCTCTTCTCGGTAGTGCCTTGAAGTCTTTTCCATCTTTCCCTTTGGCTCCTGCCATCTCCTTTCCCCTTATTTGTTCCTCAATTACTTGGGAGGGTTTCTACTCCACCTTCCTTAATCAATTAGTCAGTTAATTTTATCACCTCTAGAGCAAATTCTTTAAAAAACTTTCAATTCTTAATTAATTACTCCCTCTCTCAATTCATCAACACAGAACCTCTGTTCCAATCTTCATTCAAAATTTCATTAGGGCATTAAGGCATTAAACAATTCATTAAATCATCAAATTGAATCATCAAATTGAATCTTCAGATCAAATTAATAATTATATTGTAATCCCACTTCCTCCCCTTAGACCTCAAGGCAGTTCCCTCCCCAGTCAGATATTTCCCTTGTTTCTTCAGTTAATTTACTCGTTGCTTAACCCAATCATATAATTACTTTTATTAGTCTGAGTCTTAATTGTGTTAATTAACTCAAACCTCGCGAAAGTCCCTCTTTGCGTTCCTTCCCGAGTTGATTCCCACTGCCTTTAAAGTGTTCAATGTTCAGCACTTGCAGGGTTCGCCAAACTCTCTCCCGTGGCCTTTCTTTCAGCTCGTTGCTTAATATCCCCGGAATTCGTCTACTTCTCGTCCAGGTCCCGTCGTACTCGTCTGCTTCTCTTCCCGGTCCGTCGGCCCCGCACCTCGTTCTCTCGTCTCCCGTCCCACTCGATCTTCTCAAGGGTTGCCTTCTCCGTCTACTTCTTGTCCTCGATCTCGCTATGGATAGCTTTTTTGTTTACTTATTTCCTTCTCCAACTTTGTTCTGCACTTTTCATTGATCTATGGTTTCAAAAGTCTATGGACCTTACTTCTTCCTGGATCCGGTTTCTGGTTTCCGGTTCCACCGCGGCACTGTCCCCCTTCCTTAACTTCCTTCTCCTTCCGGTCCTCCACGCTCCACTCTCTGGTAGTGTCTCTTTGTTCCCCTTCCAACTCCTTCCGGCTCCTTCCGCCCACGCGGTCTCTTACCAGGAGGAGCTTTGGAGGCTACGGAGGTGCTGTTCACTGTTTACAAGAAGGAGGCGGGTAGACAAAACAATCTCGAGCCAAGGTCAGTGCCATCTTGAAAAAACTTTTCCTTTCTTTTCCTTCTTCTTTATCCCGGCCCGTAGTTTGCTCTTGCCTTATTTTACTAATCGTATAGTCTCTTTTGGTTCCTCAATTTCCCGCTTTTCCACCTTTCTTCTTCCCCTCTCCGGCAATGGCTTTATGGCTTTATGGGTGTCTATGTTTCTCCCTTAGTCAATCAATCTTAAAGTCTTTAAGTTTCGGTTCCAAATTTATTTATTCTATTCCATGGAAGGGTCAAATCACTATTCAACTTTTAATCCTCGTGGGCTTCTGCTGTTAAATCCACCCTTTCTTGGGCGATGTCCCCTAAGTGCAAAATTATGAATCTTTCAATTATCTTTGAGAGACTTACGATTTCCCTCTTTCTTTCCGTTTTTCTTCTAAGTTGAGTGAGCGCCGGGTAGTTTATGGTGGGGTTTCCCCCTCCTTCCCGTCCTCGGTCCGCTCGCCGCGGTCTACCCCCGCACCCTCTAGCCCCCCCTCCTTGAGGGATGAGGACTTTGAGGGCACCAGGAGGACCAGCTGGCTTCGCGCCACTAGATCCCTCGATCCGGGATCTGTGGGGGACAATCCTGTCCTCCAGACCTCTGGAACGGGTGGCTTGCTCAGGAGCTAGAGCAAGTCGTGCCTGCCCCAATGGACGCTGCACCGGAAGTCCGGGATGAACTTTTTGTAGTAGTTGGCAAAGCCCAGAAATCGTTGAATGTCCTTTTTGCTGGCTGGAGCCGCCCAGTCAGCCACAGCTTGGACCTTGGTGTCATCCATGGCAATGCCCGTTGGTGAGATACGGTAGCCCAGAAAGTCCACCTCACGCAGATCAAAAGCACATTTCTCCAGCTTAGCATAGAGCCCGTGGGCTCTCAGTCTCTGGAGCACTTCCTTGACATGGCGGTCGTGCGTCGCCTGATCCGGAGAAAAAATGAGCAGATCGTCCAGGTAGACTGCCAGATAACGATCTAGCAGGTCCCGGAAAATGTCATTCATGAAATGTTGGAAACAGGCTGGGGCATTGCACAAACCGAATCCCATTACCAGGTATTCGAAACTGCCCCACTTGGTCTGGAAGGCTGTCTTCCATTCGTCGCCCTGGCGAATCCGGACAAGGTTGTAAGCGCCCTCAGGTCCAGTTTAGTGAACACCTTGGCTCCCCGCATCCGCTCCAAGAGCTCGAGGATCAAGGGGAGGGGGTAGCGGTTCCGAACCGTGATCTTGTTGAGTTCTCGATAGTCATTGCAGAGCCGCAACTCCCCCGATTTCTTTTTGATGAAAAGAATGGGCGCCCCGGCCGGGGACTGGGAGGGCCGAATGAAGCCCTTCCGCAGATTCTCATCCAGGAACTCCCGGAGAGCCTGTTGCTCTGGTTCCGAGAGAGGGTAGAGTCTTCCCCGCGGGATAGGGGCTCCGGGTTCAAGTTCAATGGCACAATCATAGGGCCGGTGGGGAGGCAACCGCTCTGCCTCCTTCTCGCTGAAGACGTCCCAAAATCCGGCATATTTCTTGGGCAGGGTGGCCACCGTTTCGATTTCCTGAGCCTGGCAGGCCCGGGCCGTCAGACAGTGACTCTGGCAATGGTCGGAGGAAAAAACGAGCTGTCTCTTGGTCCAGGAAATTTGGGGGTCATGGAGAGCGAGCCACACAATGCCCAGGACAATGGGGAAATCGGGAGCTTGGTCACAAGAAAAGAAATGTCCTCTTTATGGGAGCTGGTCCACATCTTGGTAGGGGCAGTATACTGGGTCACAGCCCCCGTCTTCAGGGTTCTCCCATTAATAGTCTGTACACCCTTTGGCTCTTGGAGATCAAGAAAATTTAATCCAGCAGACTTGGCATAGTCTGCATCAATGAAGTTGTTGGTGGCCCCCGAGTCGATCATGGCATGGACCATCATCGGCCCCTTCTCGGGCGACCACAGGCCAACCATTACAAGGAACAATTGTCCAGTCTTGGGTTCAGGGGGAAGAGTAGCGACGGCGGCCGGGTGAGCAAACCCTCTTACACCCGGCCGGCCCCTTCCCCCGTCGCCTGGATGGCTTCTTCGGCCTCCGGGCCCTCCCAGGGCGGCAGAGGCTCTAGGAGTCTTCCCACGGGGCTTTTGGGGGCACTCTCTGGAGAAATGTCCGGGGCCCCCACAGTACCAACACAAATTCAGACGCTGTCGCCGTGCTTTTTCGGCCTGGTCCACCTTAGGCCGCACCGTGCCTAATTGCATGGGTTCCGGCTCATCCGAGCCCGCTGGTGGCGTAGCGAGCTGCCGGGGCAAAAACTGTCCAGCCCCTGCCTCTTTTCGCGCCACCGGCTTCTCCACCACACTTTTGTCCCATCGCCTCCGGGTTTGCAGCCCCGCTTCGACACGTAGACTCAAGGAGATCGCTGCCTCCAGATCCGCGGGTCGTGCATGCTTCAACAGCTCTTGTTGTAAGTCCGTGGTCAGCCCCGCGATGTAGTGGTAACGCAACGCCGAAAGGTTCCACTGCACCTGGGCAGCCAGCACTCAAAACGGGAAATGTATTGAGACAGGGACAAGTCCTTCATCGTCAGCCGGGCTAAATCACGCTCAGCCAACTCTTCATTCACAGGCGGTCCCCAGGTCGCCCGGATAGCGTATGTGAACGCCCTTAGAGTGTTCACATGGGGGGACTGGGCCCGGATCAACGGTAGCCCACGTCGCTGCCGTTCCTTCCAGCAGGTTAAAAATAAACCCCACCTTGGCTCGGTCGGTGGCAAACTCTGTGGGTCGCAGCTCCAAATACAGGTCCACCTGGCAGAGGAACACCTCGACTTGCACGGGATTGCCCCCGAAGCGGGCAGGCGTGCTCACTCCCGGGTGGCGCCCGGCCCTGGTCCTCAGCTCTCCCACCTCCTGTTGTAACGCCGCCACTTGCACGTCCGACAAATTGGCCATGGCTGCTACCGCCAGGCCGCTTCCTTCTGCGTCCCGTGGTGTGATAAGGGGTTCAGGAGTGCTCCGGCCAACTGTCACGATGCACGGACTTGACCGGCCCCTTAATCACACACACAGAGACAGACTGAAGGCTAACTACTTTATTGAATATAAAAACAGTTCCAAGAATATTGTCCAATAGAATATAAAAGCAATCCAAAAGGCTTGAAGTAACAATGTCCAAGGTAATGTAGCAAATAGGCAAAAAGCTTGGCAAGGCTCCGCAAGGCTAAACAGGGCAAGGCTCCGCAAGGCTATGCAGATCAGGAAACAGGGCAAGGCTCCGCAAGGCTATGCGGATCAGGAACAAGGCAAGGCAAGGCTTGATGACCACTGGCTACTAGCTTAGCTTGTGGTCCCACTCCGCTTCACGCCTATTCAGATGAGACGTGGCCGGAGCACTGAGGATTCGTTCCCATGGATCCTATACTTAATCCTTCGGCCGAGGTCCCCGACGCTCTAGGCTTCTGCGTCTCCAATCGCTGCTCACGGACCTCGGCCGGTCTATGCTCTTAGACCATTCCCTTCTGCTAGACTCTATGTTCCGTCTCCTATCAAAGGTTCGACCTTGTCTTTCCACAGCTGTGTTTCTATCTCCCTGAGAGCTCTCCTCCCTAGTCGTTTCCCATGCGCCTTCTTCCATATCTTCCCCAGGAGGCTCCTGAGAAGATCTTCCTCCCGGATGTTCATAACTCCCCCGAATCGCTCTCCATCTGCACCTGGTTATCTGAATCTCCACTAGGACCAAAACACATTTCTTCCCAGGCCAAGCTCTCTGTGGGCGAAAGAAGCCCCTGAGGGGAAAGCTGCCCTTCGCCCCAGTCATCTAGCTCATCCTCTGAATCCTGTTCTGGCACCGCTGGTTCTAATGCTAATGGGACCCCAGGTCCTATCCCCTGCCCTCCAGGCACAAACGAGAACTGCTGTGCTACAAATGAATTTCTCCAGTATACAGCATTCCAGCATTACAGCAGTATAGGAATCAATTTCTCCAGGCTTCAGCATTTCAGCATTTAAATTAATTTCTCCAGTCTACAGCATTCCAGCATTCCAGCATCACAGCAGTATATCAGCCAGGAACTTCAGCCAGCACAATAGCCAGCATAGACAGTAAGAAACTGCAAAAGCCAAAAGCCTAACCCAATCTGTAACAAAGGAGATTTATACAAACACAGCTGCCACACCCTACCGGAGTCAGGCAAACCCAGCTGCACCTATTCAGACACACCTACAGTAGTACTACTACAGCACATAAACAAAAAAAAAACAGATACTCATAACTCAAACATTTGTTTGATATCTTTACAGCCTGACAACAACAAACAGAACAAATGTTTCAATGTCTGAACCCCCCCCCACCCCCGATATATAAGTACAGTGATCCCTTGCTAATTTGCAGTTTGCATTTTGCGGACTCGCTGTTTCGTGGGTAAGAACATAAGAACATAAGAAGAGACATGCTGAATCGGACCTCAGCCCATCTAGTCCAGCATTCTGTATCACACAGTGGCCCCCAGTTGTACACGGGGATCTCGAGCAGAAGGGAGGGCAAAACCCTAACCTGCTCCCGACCCCCCACAACCAGTACCCAGGGAAATCCTGCCTACCTCAACCAACTCCGAGGTGGCACTTGAACGTCCTTTTCAGTAACTACCGATACACTTGGTATCCATGAATCTGTCTAATCCTGCCTTGAAGTTGTTCAGGCTGACAGCTGTCACAACCTCTTCTGGAAGCAAATTCCATAACCCAATGACCCTCTGGGTGAAGAAATATTTCCCTTTATTAGTCCTAATTTTCCTACCTTGGAGCTTCAGGGAGTGCCCTCTAGTCCTAGTGTTTTGTGACAAAGAAAATATTTTTCTTTATTCACCTTTTCTATCCCATGCATGATTTTATATACTTCGATCAAGTCACCTCTTAAACGCCGTCTTTCAAGGCTGAAAAGACCAAGGCGTTGCAACCTGGTTTCATAAGGGAGCCGCTCCATCCCTTGGATCATTCTTGTTGCCCTTTTCTGTACCTTTTCCAGTTCCGTTATATCCTTCTTAAGGTGCGGAGACCAGAATTGTACACAGTACTCCAAATGTGGCCTTACCATAGATTTGTAGAGAGGTAATACAACATTTGCTGACCTATTTTCGATTCCCTTTCTGATCATGCCTAGCATAGAATTTGCTTTTTCACTGCTGCTGCACTGGGTTGACATCTTCATTGAGCTGTCCACCAAAACCCCAAGATCCCTTTCCTGGTTTGTCTCGGAAAGCTTTGACCCCATCAATTGGTAGGTGTAGTTGGGTTTTTTGCCCCGATGTGCATGACTTTACACTTGTTTAGGTTAAAATGCATTTGCCACTTTGTTGCCCATTCACTCAATTTCGAGAGATCTTTCTGGAGCTCTTTGCAATCAGTTTCATTTTTAACTACCTTGCACAATTTAGTGTCGTCTGCAAACTTTGCTACCTCAGAATTCACTCCTACATCCAGATCATTAATGAATAAATTAAAAAGTAACGGACCCAAAACTGAACCTTGGGGTACGACACTTCTCACCTCTTTCCACCCAGAGAAATGTCCGTTTATTACCACCCTTTGTTTCCTACAGTTTAGCCAGGTTCCAATCCAGGACAAGACCTGTCCTCTGATTCCATGGCTGAAGAGCTTATTTAGGAGCCTTTGGTGAGGGACTTTGTCAAAAGCCTTTTGAAAGTCAAGGTAAACAATATCAATTGGGTCCCCTTTATCTATGTGTTTATTTACACCCTCAAAGAATTCTATCAAGTTTGCCTTTGCAGAAACCATGTTGATTTTCTATCAGCAATGCCTGTTCTTCTATGCGCCTAGTAATATTTTCTTTAATAATGGTTTCCATCACTTTGCCTGGAACTGAGGTTAAACTGACTGGTCTATCATTTCCTGGATCACCTCTGGATCCTTTCTTGAAGATCGGGTGTTTGCCTCCTAGCAGCAATGAAGTGTAGAAGGGGGTTTCCCCCTCCCACTTGGGAGAGAGGCAGCCAATCAATGAAAAAGAGAGGAGATACAAAGCAGTATGTAAATCATGGCCTAATAGCCCCTTCCTTATACCTAGCAAAAAGAAAGAAAAGAAAAGGTGCATGGTGCCTTTACATCTCCTCTCACTTCTGCCTCACCCTCAGAATGTGATATATATATATGGACTGATTTATCAAAAAAAACTGGTTCAAAACTCGTTTCGGATGTA
>JARBWK010000010.1:28068975-28143102 GCA_030556195.1 Anolis apletophallus | reverse complement strand
AATCAAGTCAGTAAATGTGATTTTCCTTTCTACCTCTTCTAGTCTTATCCTCACAGTAGCCAGATGCTTTGGCAGAGTACATCCCATACACTTGCACAGGCAAAGTATTTAGGAGTTAAAATCTAAGTTGATGCTAGTAGCAAACATTATCCTCCCATCGTGAGAATGCATATAAAGCCATTTCCCTTCTTTTTAAGATTGGTTTGTTAAGGAAAATTAGTCAGGCAAAAGAAGAATGATGAAGCTGGGGACATTTTGGTTGCAATGCAATTAACATTTCCATCTTCTTTGAAAAAAAGGGGTTAAAAATACCATCTGGTTTGCAAATATAACATGTGCCACAAAAATGCTGTCGTGCACCGCCCTGAAATTATATTTCTCATTTTCTGTTGGCAATCAGGATAAAGAGGAAAGAAACAGAAATGTTCTCTGCGAGACACAGTGCTGTGTGCAAAGTAGTGGCTAATCAAGCAGGTGCAGATCATCATTCTGATAATGATTCTGTAATAATTGAAATGCCAAATATGGCCCAAAACAACTTAAAGCCTATCTTGCAAATGGTATACTTTCAAGCACTACATCTGAAAGAGAAACAGAGATAGAGAAGATAATATTTCCTCTATAAAATCTGTATCTTTTACCCAAGGCAAGAGACAGAGAAGAAGCCAGGTTTGGTATTTCCTGTAATGGGATTGGTCCTTTGTGTCCTAAGACAAAACAGGAGACAGGGTTGAGGAGCAAATGAGAAGTATGAGTGAATGTTTTATTCATTCCAATCTTCTCCCATGTGGGACTTTGTAGCTGCTTGTGTCATATCAGGCTTGGAAGTCTCAACCAGATCTAGAACTAAATCTTAGATGTGTGAGAAATGTACAGCTAACTTCTTCAGCAGCTTCTGACACCCTTCAACTCTGTATGTAATGTCTGCATATACAGGATATAATTTGGGCAGGTGTTTTACTGCCTTGAACTTATTACAATTCACCAAATGTGCGCTGTCAAAGTCGTAGAGCTCCAAAACTGAGAATTAAAAGCCAAAGTGTAGAGACTAGGAGGACAAGATTGCAGCATCATGATATGATCTCTTGACAAGTGCAGAGGGAAGCTTGTGAGAAATGAACCAGAAAGAAACAGAGGAAAGCTGGAGGGGAGGAGGTGGAAGACAAGGGTAGTCTTACTTCTAAAGTAATGCTTGCAAAGACAATTTTCCCTAGGATAATTTAACAGAAAAAAAGAAGGGGAATATGATTTATATCCCATTGCAAAACCTTGAAATATTTTTTGCCCTCCAGAAGACTTGGAAATGTAGTAGTCATATGTATGAAGTAACTGATAGCTCTGGCCTCCTAGAGATCATGGTATTTTCTTACCTGTATTTTCCATTGTAGCTCTTTGCTTCGGGTTCATTTTCTATGCTAACAAAACTGTCAGTTCATTCTGCATGGTGGAATCTATTTGGGGCAATGGAGAAGCAGGTGAAGCTGTCCCCACTTACCACAAAATAAGCTAATAAACCACAAATTCGTTCATAGATAGCATGGTGCCAAGATACCTGAAGTAAGTTGCAATTTGGATCCAGTAACATTCAAATAAACACAGATCTTAAATAGCGCTATTAGTCTGAAAACAACTTGCAGACAGAGACTAGAGTTGCCATTGGCATATCACATTACATAAAATTTAAAGCAAAAAATGAAGAAAACT
This sequence comes from Anolis apletophallus, assembly GCA_030556195.1. Taxonomy (NCBI): domain Eukaryota; kingdom Metazoa; phylum Chordata; class Lepidosauria; order Squamata; family Anolidae; genus Anolis; species Anolis apletophallus. Next base: position 28,141,398 of record JARBWK010000010.1, on the reverse strand, counting down.
TAATTTGTTCTGCTGTGGTAAAAAAAAGAGTAAGGAATTTAAAATCAAAAGAACTGCCAGAATTTCCCAGGAGATATGAGTGCCCCATTGATGAAAAGCTGCTTGTGAAGTTAAACTTTCTGAGGAATTCTGAGCACAGTTTATTAAGTTTTACTAAGATTGTCAAGTTTTTCAGAGACTGACTCTTCATTGGTTGTTTAATTTACAATTTTCAAATTAATGGACTTTCAATTATGGTAAAGGTAAAACTAGACATTTAAGTCTAGTTGTGTCTGACTCTCAGGGGTCTGTAGACACCTCCAAGGTCATGTGGTCAACATGACTGCATGGAGTTCCGTTAATTCACGCATAAGTGGTACCTGTTGATCTGCTCACACATGCATGTTTTCAAACTGCTAGGTTGGCAGAAGCTGCCTCTAACAGCGCGAGCTCACCCTGCTCCCCAAATTTTAACCATTGACCTTCTGGTCAGCAAGTTCAGCAGCTCAGCAGTTTAACATGCTGCACCACCAGGTGGCCTAGACTTTCAATTACTTTATGGCAAATACCATCATACCTATACTAATAAATAATAAAGTATATTTATCACAAAGTTTTAAAATGTAAGAAAAACACCAATCAAATTTAGATTGCTTGATCCAAATTTAGATTGCATCCATTATGTCCTTATTTTGCTTTCAGCTTCCCAGTATGGAGTTGCTAGGAAACACATTGTAGCTCAGTAAAAGAGAATACCAACAGCCTATTAGTCCAGCAGCTTCAACTCAACTGAACCAAGCAGCAATACCAGCAGCAGCAACCAAAATAACAACTCTGACCAACTGTTCATAAAAAACTTAAAGAAGACCACTCCAATAACATATATTATTTCTATAGGTTGCACATAGATATTAGGGACTAACTGTTTCCAACAATAAACATGCAATTTGCTTCTTGCACTACAATCATACTCTTGTTCAGGTAATTGCATAAATTCACTCTAGAAAGTAGAATTTGGATAGGGGGGGGGGGGGACTTGTAAGTTATGATAACATAACATGCCTGTGCCAGACATTTAAATATTTAAACAGTACAATTATGTTGCTTCTCAGTCTTCTTTTGATCAAGCTGAACATACCCAACTCCCTCAACAGAACATGTGAGGAAAGGTTGAGGGGGTTGGACATGCTCAGCCTAGTGAAGAAAAGACTCAGGGGATATTAGATTGCACTCCTTAAATATCTAAAGGGCTATCATAGACAGCATGGTGACTCTGTTCTCTGTTGTCTCATAGAGTAAGATCAGGCCAGGGGTTGGACTGGATGGTCCTTGTGGCCTCTTCCACTCTATGTTGCTATAATTCTTGGTCCAATAGTTTTAAAGATTTTTTTTTTATTGAACCTCTGGTGGAGTTCTTGATAATAATTGTAGTTTGGCAATGAAAAACTACACTAGCAGCTAGAGGGAGGATGCAGTCTCTCTTTCTCTGAATATTTTCAAATAAAGACACCTATTTGCCCTCCAACCCCCTGAACAAAAGAGACGACACACAGAATATTGGGCTCAAATTGAGCAACTTTTATTTAAAGTTACCTATTTAAATTTCCTTAACTCTAACTCAGAGGGTGTCAGGAATCAAGATGTATCCTAGCCGAGGTATCATCCCCCCTCAGCTAAAGATATCAATTTTTCTGGCAAAACACCTGGATTCCCTGATTATCCAACCAGGGCAACCCTTTTAGGGAAATGAATGAGAGGTCTGTTCTCAAGATCTTGAGATCAGCCTCTTCCATTCCAGGGCCATTTCACTTTATTCACCCCTCAACTTGAACTTTGAGGTGAATGTTAACTTAATGGCCCTCACCCCTGAAGGAGGTGCCTTAGGTGCACACCGACCATGGACTTTCCCTAGCTATTTTCCGCCACAGATTGGGGGCAGGTGTCCACCTTGTCCCCATCACCCACCAAGTCTTCTAACACCCCCTTTCTAACGCTCTTTACGTCATACAACGGAAAGTTGCCCAATTCTGAAGTATTGCTCGATCTGCTCAAACAGTACATTGCTATGAGCTCTGTATGGAGTAGGCAGGCCACTACTTCCCTCAACGCCAAATGCATGGCCCCATTTTTGTCTCTCTCTCTTTTCCACGGACACTCACATCTCTACCGCCCTACCACCCCCAGGGTGGCACCCTGGTGAACCGACAAATGTGTACATGGGGCCATGCCATCCAATCAGTACAAGTCTGCCCGGGCCTGTAGGGCAACGCCCTGCCCGACAGCAAACAAGGTCATTACCCCCTTTCTCCCCAACAGACCAAGATCATTTCCACCCAAGTGGATCAAGCACATCAGGAGGTAACACCTTCCTGCCTCGGACAACATGGGGTGCAGCCCGTCCCAGCACAGACCACGTCTGCCCCTCCATTCCGCATTGGCAATGGAGGCAAAGCTTTTTGTTTTTGTTTTTTTTGTTTTGTTTTTATTGAATACGAAAACTTTAGGAGTTAACCAGCTCCTGGAATCAAACCACAAGGGGAGGGGGTAACCAACCGTGCAAGTGCAAGTCTGCTGTAGACAACGTCTACCACTCCATTCCAGAAAGGCAATGGAGGCAAGGCCCAAACGCTGGCCAACATTGAACGTAGGACCCATTAGTGCTGGTCACTATCGTTAGACAGGCCCGATTCACTCCTCATGGCCCTTTTTAAACCATCCACACAGCCTCCCACTCACTTGGGACGTGGTATGATGGCCGACCACGGAATGCGACCCACGGGCAGTGCCTGCAATTTCATGAACATTGTGTAGCCTGAAATAACGACCCTATGGTTCTTAGGGTTTCAGATCAGTATCGCCAAGGTAGGTACTCGTCACAGGAGGTACCCATTCATGCTCAGACCACGAGGTAACAACCTCCCAGACAGCCTCTTTACCTTTCCATTCCCCGGTAATGGAAACAAAGCCCATATTTAAATAAAAGGAGTCCTCTGGGTTCCCTTAGTTGTGAAGACTTCGCTACCTCCAAACAGGACCTCCACCCATGTGTCAGTCCCACAGACCCATGGTTGCCCATGCTGTCTGTGTGAATTACAGACCAGGTCGTTCTCACTGGGGTGGCTGACTATAACTCCGGTATGCACAGCGTTATTCACCAACAAGTGAACAAACTGTCCGAGGCGAATGACTCACATCCTTCCATTTAACCCACCAAGGGGGGCAGGGCCATCACTGTCGCCCAAGGGCACTTAACTACGTGTCAGCACAGCGGAACTGACACAACCTATGGCTAAAAACCGCTATATGCGCATCCATTGTATGCATTAAATTCAACTGCCAAAGGCTTAACCAATGCGATCTAACAACACCCACAGCGCATTAACGATGCTGTCCCTACCGGGACTGTTTACCCTTTAGTGGTAACAGCAAGCCCCCCCTTATAAGCCCAGCTATAACTGACCAACTCAATGTTTGGTCAGCCCCATTCCCTAGGGCAAGAAAATCAATTGTAACCGGGCATAATTGTTGCAGTCATATCTGCCCCTAAACAATCACCCATATCCTTTGTCTGTAGCAAAGCCACACCCAGTCACAGTATCGCATATCTCTAACCACCTAGACCGAATAGACAAGCCCCAAGGCAGGCTCTCCGCCTCGGCTGTATTCCCCAGCTAGCTCAGCCCGGGTCTAGGAAACCGGCGATCGAAGCCACCGCCTAAATGACGTCTGCTACATTAAGATATGCCACTTTAACTTTAGCACTGGGGAACCCAGCAGTGCCCAGTCTCCCATAGTGTTAGCACCGGGTTGATAAATTTAAACTGGCTTATACTGCCCGATGCACACCCTGGTGGGCACTAGGTGACTGTAGCCCACCCTCTACTTGCGGAAAGTTACACCAAGGCCAACCAGGCCCGTGAAGGAGACGTGAGTGCCAAAAGGCGCCCATCCCCTGGTATATAAGTGTTAGGCAAGTTTGTAGCATGGCCATAGCGCTTCTCGCTTTCTCAACCCCTAAATCGTCTCAAACTTGCCCGAAGCCTAACCGGCCCATGCCATCCAGAAGGCATACTACAACCTCTCACATTGTCAAACAAACCCTGCTAATTGGCAAAAATTTATAAACTGGCGAGTGTAGTGCTACCTCGTTACCTATCCTAATGTGTTGGCTTCGCACAAATGCGCGGGAAGACCTATCCAGCAAACCCCCCGTGCAGGCACCACTTTCAATAGCCAATCGGTTTCCAACTTCATAGGTAACTTGGCGAGGAGCCCAAATTATTGCCTGCTCTTCAGGTATGCCACCCTGGCAGTGGCAACCTGGGACCTTGATTAAATTGTCTACTCGGCCCTCGGCAAGGTAAAAACCTCATGCAAGGATTTATCCTTAATTAAGTGGTGGCAACACCAGAAATTGGATAATTGGTAACTGGGACACCTCGAGAACTGCCATTTGTTTAGTTTGCCCAACATCCTATAGCCTGGATTGTTGGCTGATGAACCCCCTTATCAGACCACTGATCCCCTACCCAATGGCCCGATGCCGAGATCCGTTTCTAGGGACCCTGGCCAGGAAAATGAAGCAGGAGAGCTCCTCCTGATTGTGTGGGACACTTGAATGCCTGACACTCCAGTATGGGGCTTGAGGAGAGACACATACTGTCCCATACAACTGACCATCTTATGGTCTTAAATAAATGGGCCTGAAGCCCAACTGTTCGTGAACCCACAATTCAGCCCCAACAGTGGCATGTAAAACACTGCGGGCCTATGGTCTGAAAAGAACATCTCCTATGGTACCCCAACTCGGCAATCCTTCACAAAGGCTGACTCATACCACTGACCTTTCTGTGGTCTAAAGAATTTTTTTGTTGGTGGTTCCAAACAGTCCAGCTCTTGGCAAAGGCTGAGAGTGAGTGTCTCTTGCAACTAACCTTCCCATGATCCTTAAAGAAAAACTCTATGCATCCCAGAATCTCGAGCCATGCACAAAGGCTGAGAGAGTGTGCCTCAAAAAAAACGACTGTCTGTGGTCTTAAAGAAACTGTGGTCCCAAGCTCTCCAGCCATTCACAAAGGCTGAGAGAGTGTGCCACGCACAATTAGCCTTCCTATGGTCTTAAGAAGATCCCTTGTCTCCAAACTCTCCGGACACTCCGAAAGGCTGAGAGCACAACCGACCTTCTTATGGTCTTAATTAAAATCCCGTGTGTTACAGACTCACCAGCCACCACAGGGGCTGAGAGCGTATGCCTCATACAGCTGACCATCTTATGGTCTCAAGGAAAATCCCATGTGTTTCAGACTCACCAGCCCCCACTGAGGCAGAGAGCGTGTGTCACATACAACTGACCATCTTAAGGTCTTAAGAAAATCCTATGTGTTTCAGACTCACCAGCCCCCACGGAAGCTGAGAGGGTGTGCCTCATACCACTGACCGTCCTATGGTCTTAATAAAATCCCATGTGCTTCAGACTCACCAGCCCCACAGAGGCTGGGAGCGTGTGTCTCATACAACCAACCATCTTATGGTCTTAAATAAATCCCGTGTGTTTCAGATTCGCCAGCCCCCCCCAGAGGCTGAGAGCATGTGCCCCCTATAACCAACCATCCTATGGACTTAAATAAATCCCATGTGTTTCAGACTCACCAGCCCCACCGGGCAGGGAGTGTGTGTCTCCTACAACTAACCATCTTATTGCTTCATAAAGTCCTGTGTGCTTCAGACTCACCAGCCCTACAGAGGCTGAGAGTGTGTGCCTCCTACATCCAACCGTCTTATGCTCTTAAATAAATCCTGTGTGTTTCAGACTCACCAGCCCCCACAGAGGCTGAGAGCGTGTGCCTCATAAAACCGACCCTCTCACGGTCTTAATTGAATCCCGTGTGTTTGAGATTCACCAGCCGCCACTGAGGCTGAGAGTGTGAGCCTCACACGACCAGCCATCTTATGGACTTAAAGAAAATCCCGAGTGTTTCAGACTCACCAGCCCCACAGAGGCTGGGAGTGTGTTCCTCATACAACCGACCGTCTTATGATCTTAAATAGAATCCCGTGTGTTCCAAACTCACCAGCCCCACAGAGGCTGAGAGTGTGTGCCTCATACAACCGACCGTCTTATGGTCTTAAACAAACCCCGTGTGTTCCAAACTTACCAGCCCCACAGAGGCTGAGAGTGTGTGCCTCATAAAAACCGACCGTCTTATGGTCCTAAATAGAATCCCATGTGTTCCAAACTCACCAGCCCCACAGAGGCTGAGAGTCCTTATTGTATATGACATGTTGTTACTATTACTATAATTTCCTCGAGCCATGTGCGTGCCTGAGCCTAGATGTACATATAACCGCATACCTACACACGAATACCTATGCGTGTACCCAACGCCGTCAGAATTTATTCCAGCCAGCTAAGGTCATTATCCTTCCCATTAATATTGTTCCTCACATCCTCTTATTTACCCTTCTATCCAGCATGATGTGCATATAACCACAGATTAACTGGTTATCTCCCACCGCTACCAGTATAATCTCAATATAAATATTTCTCACTGATTAATTCATCATTGTACGGAATATTGCATTTATTTAATTTATAACCCATGATACATATATATACATTTCACCTTATCATTTATTTATTTACTTCATTTAAAATGTGCTTTTTATAATTCTTATTTTAAATTCATTATTAATTTTTTTTATTTTTTCTCCATCTTCTTTATCATTGTCCTCCTTATCGTCCCCTATCTGGTCCTTATATCTATACAAGTACCTATATAATTTCCATCATTATTACATTGACACAGCTGGGGCCATGCAAGAGCAGCAATTCCCCCAAAATGGCGGCTTGGAACCCGATCCGAGCATGCCAAAATGGTGGCTCTCCTCCATGGAAAGGCAGGTGCCATGCGGCCAAGATGGCAGCCAAAGGAGGTCCGGGGCACAAACCCCATGAGGAGCTGCCCAAGGAATTGCTGCACATGGCCCATGGAAAGGGGGCGACACGGCCAAGCCTAGCGTGGCAACCAGATGGTGGGGAGGGGCAGGGGAAAGCCCCATCCGACCAGAGAGAAACCCATCAACAAGGGGAGAGGAGCGTTACCAGCCTCTGCACCAACGTGGGAAGGCAAGCCGAGTGGGAGGGCCCAGCCATGGGTGGAAGGCCAGGGAAAGAACCTCCATGGCCAGCACCCGGCGCCACGCTGGACCCCACCTGCCAGCCACCCGAAGGTGAGTGCGGCCGCGCCCGCCAAGAAACAGCCGGGATCCCACCCGGCTGCAACAATCCTTAGCGCCAATTGCCCAGCGGCACCACTGCGAGTGCAAGGCCCTGCTCGGCCGCAACAGTAAAGCGGGGCAGGGGGATGCGGGAGGCCAGAAGGAGCCAATAGGCCCCCCGAGCCGCGACCCCCATAGGCGGCAAGCCCCTGGTGGAGGCCACAGCCGCCGCCCCTCTGAGCTCGTGAGGCCACATCCACCCGACTCCGCGGCCCAGCCCAAAAAGCTGGCGGCCACGGAAGGATGGGCGAGGAGGGTGACAGCTACCACCCCTCAGCCTTGATCCCTGCCGGGGCCACCAGAGCAGTCCGCGGCAAAGCCTGGAGGGAAGGGGGATTAAGCCCTGCTCCCCCCCAAGGTACCTAAACGTACCTGCGAGAGGAGACCACCGTCTCCTCCGACGTTCGAGCTTGACTGAGCTCCCAGGAGGCTGGCCTACCACAGGGAAGGCCACGCCCCCTAGATCCAAGGGTTCCAAGGAACCTCCTCCTTTGCCCGGTGGAGGGGGCAAATTCCTCTCCCTCCTAGCTTTGCTAGGCGGGAAAGGCTGTTTCTGTGTATGGTCTAGCTCTGTGGTTTCCAACCTTTGCTACTTCAGAAGCCCCACCCAGCTTAGCCAAAGGTCAGGAATTTGGGGAGCTGAAGTCCAAACCCACTGGGGCATCAAAGAATGAGAACCGCTGTTTGCACACTGAGTGAGTGATTGGACTTGATAGACTACTGAGCCTCTTCATAGGATCATAGACTCATAGAACTGGAAACACATGAGCCATCTACTCCAACACTCTGCCATGCAGCAAAGCCACAAAGTCCCCCTGACGGATTTCCATCCAGCATCTGTTTAAAAGCTTTCAAGGAAGGAGCTTCCACCACAAGGTAGAGAATTCCACTGCTGAACACCTCATCAGCACAGGAAAGGGGGATTGATCTTTCCCATGTTGCTGCTTCAACTGTTGGAGGTCATGTAGCTAAAACACAACCAGTAAATGATGGAATAGATAATGCAAATACTTGATGAAAGAGAAATTTTATTTCTCACAATGTTGTCATGTAATGGACAGGCAAACTTTACTACGTAATGTTCCCTGTGTCAAACCAGGAACATTACAACTTCAGTAAATGGAAATATGCAAGCTATGAAGTGTTGTATTCCCTACAAAACCTGGGGTTATTTTTGGCTTCAAAAATTGCAAACATTTAAAGATATTTCTACAAGAAGGAAGAAAGATCACCAGCATTTGGAAATCCCACAGTGCTCCAAATTGACACAGGAGAAACCTTGCAGGAAAACTGTCAGATTGTTCAAGATTGAGTTACTACTACTGAAAAGTCTATTCAAGTGAAAAAGAAAGAACCTACTTAGACTGCCAATATATTTCACAACATGATTTTTAGTAGTCTGTCAAGGGATTTTGTTGGAGTCAATATTGGTAGCGTGAGAAATGTCAACATTGCAGAACTATAAAGCAGTGTGACTTCCATGGGTAGTTGAAGAAAAAAAGTGACAACCTCTCTGGTCTTCAAAAATGACGGCGATAGCTTGAAGTTTTAAAGAATTCATTTGTATCAAAGGGTCAGCACAACATATGGCTCTAACTCCTTTCTTTCCTGCATTTAAGACAGGAATCTGGAATAAAGCCAGAAAAGGCAAGGATTTTGTACAGAGAGAATATTTTTATAAAAGGTGATAAAAGAAACAGTGACCTTCAACTGCAAAAGGGAGAGTTACCAGTGGGTAACAAAGGGCTTAAATTGTAGGCTTATACCACCACTTCATGAATGAGGACAGTCTAATGGTACCGGATGGATTTCATCAGTGCAGTAAATGTAGCCTTTTGATTTGGAAATAAGACCTTCTTACAAAGGAGCAAGAGGTTTCAACTTATAAGTGCTACATTTGTCAGAGATAAATGAGAGCAAGGGATGTAAGTTTCAAAACTGGAAACAGCTATTGGAAATAAGTTTAAGCTCCTAAAACAGAGCAGAATGTAAGGAGTATTTTGGAACTGACAAATTGTACATAAGAAATTGTACACTCTTCATATTAGCTTCTCATCCTAAAAGATGGTAAGTCACACATGTGTGAGAATATATTTGTGTGTGAAAGTACAAATATCTGCTGGGATCCTTGTATATGACCTGTTTTATTAAATAACTTTATGCATACCAAGATTAGGGTTGCCACTTTTTGATAAAAGAATAAGAAACAAGTACCTAAAAATAGGGAATTTTCACAAAAATAAGGGACACTTCATAAAAACTTGAAAATCAATTGATGATTTTAACATTTTATAAAGTGCCCCTTATTTTTGTGGAAAATTCCCTATTTTTAGGTACCTGTCCCTTATTCCTGTGGCAACCCAAACCAAGATCCATAGCACTAAAAAAAACTTTATAGAATTGGAAATATACATAAAGGGGTACTATTTTGTGTGCCCAATGCACATATGTGTGTATGTTCATCAATGTGAAATGTACAATGATGTGCAGTGCACAGTAGTGTGAATCAGGCATTGATGCACAATTGGCACTTTGCAGATTTTGCTATGTAGTAACCATCTGACCATATGTTTCTGTAAAGGTGGTGAAACTGAGAGAATCTCAGGGGAGATATGGCTTCTCACAGAGCTCTGATCTAAGCAATATAGAGCTTTATAGGTCATAACAAGCAATTGTGAATTGTGCCCAGGGGAAATGAAAATCAAATCCTGCCCCAGTTAATACAGCTCTATGTACCAGCTGAAGTTTCTGAGCATTCTTCAACAACAGACCCATGTAAAGAATGCAATCTGACATTCTTTTTTTCTGCAAGGGTAAGAGAGCATGGCCAGAGAAGTCCCAGTTGTGTTTCTGCAGTTGGATACACAGACACACAAAAAACCCGAAACAACATGCATCTCCGGACAGAAGGGGCCAACTGGATGGACAGAGGGGAGCACTTGAATCCTCCCACAAAAGACTAGTTGGTTCCAGTTGGTATTCCTGCCAGTCAACAAAAGGGAAGCGCCTAAGGAATCTTCCTGCAGGTAGCCCCCTCCCCTCTGCATTTAGATTTCCTACAGTGCAATCCACCCTCTCGCCCACAGTTCAATGTGAGTTATACTGGTCAAACTGGGTCCGGATATGACTTATTCCCCTCTTCACAAAGGATGATTTTTCATCTACCCCATATCGAACCCCCCGGGAATAAGGCATTTAAACTGGTGTGGGTGTATAAATAGGTGTCACTGGCAGAAAAAAATTGTAGAAAAAAGTATTGGAAAAAGAAGATGGGAATTTACCTCCAGATGAAAAATTGAACTTTTGGTGGGGCTTTAGAAGAAAAGACGGCTCTGGAGAAGGGGAGCACAGGGGTGAATGTAAATAAAAGAGAGGTAAATCTATAGTACATGTTTATATAACTGTATTTTTTCCTCAAATAAAAATTTTAAAACATATTCCTTCTATGCTATTTCTTGTTTTAAGAATTTGTATAGAACATATGAATTCTATCTTGTTTTAATGAATTCTATCAGAATAAATCCTTTGAATATTTCCTTACATGTGTTTTTTTTCTTGGTAATATTTATTCCAAAGTAATCTTTGTTCAGTTAAGGATTTAAATTGTCAGCATGTAAATGACCAACTGAACCTAAGTAATTTATGTGTCTAAAAAACTAGCGCGTTTCATGCTCTCTGTGGTGATTATGCATGTTCCTGAAGGATATGTCACATCTTTCCAAAGGAAGAATTGACATCACAAGTCAGTCAGAAGACAAATGGTGGCTCTCTAAATCTAAATGTGTTGGATGGCGTACCATTTTTCTTAAAAGTGTCTAAATACATTTTACAGCTATGGACAAGGTGATGTGATTGGTGGACATAGGGCTCTAATCAAAAAGTAGACTAAAGGTGGTGAAAGTGGCTGCTATTGTGACAGGCATGTAGAAGGAAACAAAAGATTTGGATAAATTCATAAGGAGTGGAGAGAAAGTGTAAGGACGTACATAATATTTTGCCATCCATCCCACTGAAATAAGGAGCCAACATAACATGTATGGGTTCAAACATGGGCAACTTTATTAAATATTACCTGATTAAAACTTGTGACTTTGTAATTTGAGTTACTTCTAAAGTTGATTATGAATTTGGTGTGGTATAAAGCCTAGATAGTGGTCCTTCCTGGCCTACTCCTTGGCTCATTTTCGGTGAAACACCAGGTCTCTGGCTCAACTAATCCTGGACGATCTTTAAGGGAAACGAGGTGGAGAGTTCTGCCCCAAGGATAAATTGAAGTCATAGTCTCCCATTCCTAGGCCATTTTCATTCCCCCTCCCCTGGGTTGTTTGAATGCCAGGCGAGGGTTTCCATTCCTGGCCTACACACAAATGAGGTGCCTTGGGTATACATCAAAAATGTCAGTCCTTTACTCTTTTCATATTTTCCCTCCTCCTCCTCCTTTTTCTCCTCTTTGCTATTCCTCTGAAGAGTTTCCAAGGCTCTCTGCTCCAAGGAGAAGAAAATGTGGGAGGAGCCAAAAGATCCTTGTTAGGGAAAGTCCAGCTATTACATACCCAGCAGAGGAAAAAAACCAGCTGCAGTGAGAGATTCCGAGTGGCACTGTCCCAAACTCATTGTGGAGAGGACAGTGGAAGGGCTTTGTCCAAGGCCATGGGCAAAGAAGGAGACCGATGGAAGCTGTGGCTCGCTATGTCCATCGCCGAATTGACCATCACTGTCATCCTGGATACCGCTTTGGTCTATCTCTGGACCACAAGGAGGAAGGCCACGATCTGGGCCAGAAAGTGAACAACATGAACCAGACCCTCAAAGTGGCTGCAGATAAATGGACGGCCTACTGAAACAAGAGGAGATGGCTGGTCGGAAACTGCTCGGCCCTCTGTTCTGAAGTGGTGCAGCTCAGTGTGCGTTTGCAGCAGCAGGAGCTGGAAAATCAGTTCTTCAAAGGAGAACTTGAGGTCTTGCAAAACAGAACCCTGAAGCTGGAAGACCTCACCAATTATCAGAAGGAGATCACTGTGAGTCTTCACAACCAGCCGAAGGTTCTTTCTGCCACTCTCCATATTCCTGCTGCCAGTGGCTGTGGCCCAGCGCTTTTGAGAAGAACAAAGCCTTGGAGCAAGGATGATGTCAAGCCGTTCCCAAGCCTCAAAGCAGTGAAAGAAAACCCTCTTTCTGTCCCATTTCTATCCCAAATGCCAACATAATAATAACATTCTTCAAGTCCATAAAACCAGTGACGGAGATCTGGCCCCGCCTTTGCTGCCAGAACACAATAAATGGTCCCCAGTCTTTTTTAAAGTTAGTTAGCAATCTCCTGTTAATTAACATGGCATTTCCAAAAGTTCACTTGTTTCCCTCAGCGAGTCATTTTGGAATACAATAATTGAATCTTTCCATCTTTTAGCATAGGCCATTCTCGCTGTTGTGGTCATGTACAGCAATAATTATGCGCTATTTCACCTATCCACGGTTTTGCCAATTCACTTGCAAGTGGCACCTTTCTTCACTTGCAAGCTAATAGGCAGAAACCCTCACGATGCTTATAGGATCCTGGGAGTTGTAGTTTGGCCAAGTGACACTATAACACCCGCGATTCCATTGCAATGAGCCGCTGTAGTTCAAATTGCATCCATTCTTGGTATGAAATGGAAGACAGGGAAATCAAGGTTTGCTTTTGGACACATTGAATCTTTTCAAGCTGTGGGTGCAAAATTCGTGGATGCAGAATCAGTGGATACAGAGGAACGACAGGAGCCAATATTTTTAGAAGGGGAAGTTGGACCAGCTCGAACCCTGCTCAGGTTGGCTTGTGCAGGATAGATGGATTGTAGAATATATGGAGGCAGAATTGGTGGATGATGGAATCCATTGAGACAGAATTAGTGGATGATGGGATCCATGGATGCAGGACTCATACATGATGGGATCCATGCATACAGTACCGGGTTTGAGATTGTTGACTGAACAGTGTCATTATACCAATTCGCCTGGGCTGACCAAGATTCTGATCTGGAACACACCTATCTAGAGCACAATGGCTTAGAACTTAACTAATAACATTCTAACCGCAAACTGAGAATATTCCTCATGCGGTGCTCTGAAAAGAAAAGCCAAGGAAAGTGCTCTTCTCAGAATCTTCTAACCTAGAGCCTTCTGGTCTAGATCCCCATGACCTAGAACCTCCCAACTTAGATCATTATAACCTAAAACTAAAAAAGAGATTATTTGTGCATCAATCCGAAACGAAGAGCTATGGGAAAGGCTCTTCTAGCTTAGAACATTCAAACCTAAGAGACTTCTGGTCTACAACACACTAACCTAGAGTGTAGCAGGAAAAATCCTACCAAATATTACCCCTTTGACTCCAAGGCTGCTATCCGTGCGGGCGCAGGAACGAGAAGACGTGACAACTGGGTTACTTTTCAGGAAACACAGTTTATTCCAGATCCACAGCTGTAGGGGTCTGCCCTTTGGCGTAACAAGACGCAAGGAACAGAACACCCCCTCCTTTCAGTCATTCAATTTTATACAATCAATGGAGCCGGTCTAAGTCCCGCCCAGTTCATTCATTTCACTGGCTATCACTCATGATGTGCTTCTGATTCTAACCAATTAACAATGCATTAGGTAATCTAATAATTCATTGGCTGACAAAAACTACGCAGTTTATTTTCCTGACCAGTTATTAAAGCTTTCTCTATGTGCGTAGATTGTCCCTATATTGTTACTTTTCTGATAAGCTTTTCCCACGGACCAGCCAAGTGGGTGTTTCATTAAGCTAACACATGTGATGTCTCCTAGACCAATCACTGTCTAGTAAACAAAGAGCACATGGTTTTCTCTGAGCCAATTGTAATGCATCAGGGCAACCAATGAGATGGCATCCCTTCTAAAGCAATCACTGCTGGTTTCTAACATGCTTGCTAAACCTGTCTCCTTCTCTATGCCTAGCCTATGCTTAGGTAGCATTCTCTCCTGGCGTTTCTTCTGCAACTCAATGAATCTCCTTCATTTCCTCACTTTTTCTTTTGCAAAGCGTTTTACAAAAAGCGAATGCAAACATGATTAAAGCAGCCTAAAAATCTCTCCAACTTTTTAAACCTTGGGGCAAACCACCCAAATAACTGCCTCTGCTGTTGACAGCTAGGTCCTGTATGATGTTGACCAATGTTAGTTTCAAATGATTCCCATACAAAATGTGTATGCAATCAGAATAATTCTTTCCCCAAGTCCAGGTTCCTTCTAGATGTGTGCTGCAATTTGCTAAGTAATCATCACGCACTATGATTGTGTGATTACATGAGGGATATGATCCCAAATTAAATCTATTAATGAAATAGCTTTCCCTGTTATGCTCATGTACTTCATATCTGGTGCTTTTACTGTTCCACATGAAACATAGTGGAGCTTTCAACACTGGGGGTCGGTGTGCTATCATGAACTGAGCTTTGTCTCTATTGTTTGCCGTATATTTGTCACAGCATTTGGTGTCATTCCATCCTTTTAACGTCAACAATGCTGTAGGCAGAACCGGCCACCCTTGTGAATGGGAGGACGGCCCATGCGAACATACCCAACAATCTGATAAATTAAGCTCATGTGTCATGTTAGTAATTAACTGGTGGAACAAATTGTGATTCCATTCCCCCCTTGTTTCAACAGTGTAAAGTATCAGAACAAGTGTTATGTAACCAAAGACTGTCCTCACTCCTGTGGGTGGTCTCCTCCTCCCTATCCTTCCCATCAATATCTGAGCCCACCATCTCAATGATAATGCTTTGGGTTCTTTCCTTTCTCTCGGTGGGCCACACTGCGTCATACTTGACCACGCAGATCACTTGCACCCGTAGGGATCAACTTCGTGGCCTTGTCGACCCTTTACCAGGGGCTTGCTGGGTGATCTTAAGCCTCAGTTCGTCCTCCGGATCGATCTCCGCTCTCCAACTGGGGGGTGCACGCTTCAGCCTGGTGTAGTGTATCCACGGTTTCACCTCTTTCACCTTTACTGCCGTGGGCGTGGACAACAGCACTGTATACGGTCCCCTCCACCTTTGTCCCAACGGATCGATTTTCCACTCTTTCACCAATACGTCGTCACCTGGTGAAAAACAATGCAAAGGCGTGGTAGGATATGGCGGATTCAACTCTGCAGTGTACTGACTCAATTTCTCAATGTGTTTTCCCAAAAGCTGAACTTGTTCTAATGTCTGTTGATTTCCCAAAACGTGACTGTCTGAAGCCAATCCTGCTATGGTCTTTAAATTTAATGGGGGTCTTCCATATAATCTTTCATAAGGAGACAATCCTGTCTTCTTGTGAGGTGTGCATCTGATTTTGAACAATGCCATAGGTAAAGCTAGTCTCCAATTAAGTCCTGTCTCTTGACAAATCTTTGCCAAACTGTTCTTTAGGGTCCGATTAACCCTTTCCACACGGCCTGAAGATTGCGGCCTGTAAGCGCAATGAAGTCTCCATGTAATGCCTAACAACTTGCTTAGTCCTTGAACAACCTGATGGACGGATGCTGGGCCGTTATCTGATCCTATCTGTAACGGCATGCCAAATCTAGGAATAATGTCCTTTAACAAAGCCCTCACCACCTCCATTGCTTTCTCTGTCTTGGTCGCATAAGCCTCCGGCCATCCGGTGTGCGTATCCACAAAAACTAACAAGTATTTGAATCCTCCATGTGAAGGCATCTTTGTGAAATCTGTCACTAGTGCTTCAAATGGTGTACTCCCTTGGTGTTGTATTCCTGGGGGTTTCAATGGTCCTTCCCTGGGGTTATTCTTGACACATGTCCAACATCTGTGGGCCGCTGCTGCTGTCAGACCATGTAGGCCATCCATGTACATCTGCCTACCCAACAGGGCTGCCAGAGCAGATTTACCTAAATGGGTGTGCTGATGAAAATGTTGTACTATGTGCCACGCCATGTTCTTAGGAACATAGGCGCGAGAATCTGGCATCACGATTATGTCTTCCTGCCATTTCCCTCCCTCTTTCAGAGCCCATTCTTCTTCCTCTTTTGTGTAATGACACCTTACTACCTGTGGGCCTGAACTTGTGATTTCCATCATCACAGATGATGGGCTTTAGAGTGCTGCTTCCCTAGCGGCCAAATCTGCCTGTCTATTTCCTCTAACAACCGGGTCCTCACCCCTTTGATGCCCTCTACAGTGCATGACAGCAACTTTTCTCGGTTTCCAAATGGCCTCCAGGAGAGCAACTATCTCATCAGCATGCTTTATGCCCTTTCCAGCCGAGGTCAAGAAGCCTCATTCTCTTTACAATGCTCCGTGAGCATGTAACGTAATGAATGCGTACCTCGAATCCGTATAGAGATTAACCCTTTGCCCTTCTGACAACTGCAGTGCCCGAGTGAGGGCCACAAGCTCGGCCCGTTGAGCGGAAGTTCCCGGAGGCAGAGACCCTGCTTCCAGCGTCTCTCCCTCCCCCGTCACCACCGCATAGCCGGCATGCCTCACCCCACTCTCCACAAAGCTACTGCCATCCGTAAAAAGGGTTAAGTCTACTTTCTCCAAAGGTACGTCCTTCAAATCTGGTCTGCTGGAATAAACCTGGTCCATCACCTGGACACACTGATGTTCAGTTACCTCCCCTGGGACTGGCAACAAGGTTGCCGGGTTTAAAGTAGAGCACATCTCTAGGGTTATGAGCGGATTGTCACACAGCACTCCTTCATACTTAGTCAGTCTTTCATTCGTGAGCCAGCATGGTCCCTTGGAATCTAACAATGCTTTAACGCTATGGGATGTCCTGACGGTCAGTGGCTGGCTTAATGTCAGTTTGTTTGCTTCTCTAATTAAATCTACGGCGGCTGCCACAGCTCTCAAGCATGGCGGCATCCCTTGAGCCACTGTGTCTAACTGTTTTGACAGATAAGCTACAGGCCTGTGCCATGTGCCTAACATCTGAGTGAGCACACCTACCGCGGTTCCCTCTCGCTCGGAAACGAAAAGGAAGAACGGTTTATTTAAATCTGGCAGGCCCAATGCTGGGGAAGACATGAGGGCCTTCTTTAGAGCTAGAAATGATTTTTCACATTCTTCTGTCCACACAAATGGATCCTGTCTGCTCCCTCTCGTGGCTTGATACAAAGGCTTGGCTAGTACTGCATAGCTAGGAATCCAATGGCGCACGTACGATGTTGACCCAAGGAATTCCTTCATCTGCCTCCTGGTGGAAGGTGTGGGAATTGCACATATGACTTCCTTTCTTTCTACCTCCAGAATCTTGCTTCCTTGTGTAAGTCCGAACCCTAAATACTTGACTTTCTTTTGACATAACTGTGCTTTCTTCCTGGACACTTTGTATCCCTTTTCCTCTAGTACTTTCAACATTCCTAGAGTGTAGTGTCTGCATCCCTCTTGCGTCCTGCAAGCGAGAAGTAGATCATCCATGTAGGCCCATCCCCCTTCTGGCTTCTTGACAGGGAGCAACGGGGTGTTCCAAGGAGAACTACAGGGCACTATGATCCCATACTGCAACAATCTGTTCAAATGTTCTTGAATCCCTGCCACCGCTTCTCGGACTTTGCCAACCCTGGAGGGTTGTCTTCAGCCCACACTAAAGGCGTCTCCTCCCAGGGCCATTCTGTTCTTTCTTGTTTGACCTCCTTTAACTGAAACAATCTCCATTCTTCTGCCATGGGAATTGTTAACTCCATCCATCCCTTTTCCAAGAACTCAATCCTTGCTCTGATTTTGGCCAACACATCCCGTCCCAGTAAGGGGACTGGGCATTCTGGTACATACAAAAGCTGATGGCTTACTTCTCTGCCACTATAGCTTCCTTGTCCTGGTATGGCCTATATGTTCCACGACTTTTCCCTCTGCCTTGACTTCCTCTTCCTTGTCCTCTTCCTCCCCTGAAACTTTGCTCCTCACTTTCTTCCTTCACATCCTCCACACATTCTGCTTTCCAATGCACACTGATTCCATCCCAAACGTTCTTGACTCCCTCCTTTTCCTTCCCTGAAGCTTCGCCCCCGTCTCAGGCCTCTCCCACGACTATTCCCACTTCCTCTTCCTCTTTGCCTCTCATCCATCATGCTTAACAACACTCTATACCCCTCTTTCTTCTTTCTTTCTTTCTCTTCCTCTTCTGCATGCTCTCTTGCCATAAAAACCTGATCTGCCAGGGCCAACAGTTCATTTAAGGCCTTTCCCAAGAACCCTGGCTGTTTCTGAATCTTCCTCCTTATATCATCCGCTGCTTGCGAGATGAAAGATTGGGTTAGAGCCCGTCTTCCATCATCCTGCTCTAAGTTGTAAGGGCTGAACTTTCTGTATGCCTCTTCCAGCCTTTCTAAGAATGCTGCTGGTGACTCTGTCTTTTCCTGTTGAACTCTCTGAATTTTCTGTAAATTGGAAGGTCGGGATGGCCCTCTTCTTATTGCCTTTAAGAGAATCTGTTGAAACTCTCTTATGCGGTTCTAGTGAACCGCATCATTCGGATCCCACTGTGGATCTATCTCTACTGGGAACCTTTCTGCCCCATACTCTACAGGGTCAGCTGCTCCATGTCCCTCTTGGGCCATTAGACTTCCTTGATTTATAATGTTCCTCCTCTCTTCAGTGGTAAACAGAGCATTTAAGAGCTGTTTACAATCCCTCCAGGTAGGGTCATGGGTGGCAATGACTCCCTCTAACAAATCTGCCATTGCCTTGGGTTGTTCTGAATATGGTGGCGTAGAATTGCGCCAATTAAAAATATCCGATGAAGAGAATGGAATAATCTGAAAAGCTTGCACCACGCCATTGTTGGCATCCAATAGTGGCACTTGCCGTATTGGCATTTCCAGGACTCCCAGGGACTCTGTCTTTGATCTTAGTGACTCTAGCGACCTGCTCCTAGTATGAACCGGTGAAGCATCCGTGGGCTCCCGGGGTCTCCTTCTTCTAATGGTTGGGGATTCCTCCCTCCCCCTTCTTTCCACTTCTCTTGCTTCTACTATTGGATATAAAGCTTCCCTTGGTTGTGGCTTTTCATAAGCTGGCGGACTGGCAGAGAAAGGATTATGCACCAATCGGGGCATCATTGGTGGCGAGATCATTGCTGGGGGTGATGTCGGGAGGGGTACGACTGCCATTGGAGTGGCCATCACAGCTGGGGTTGCCGTCGTAGCTGCTGAAGCCATCTCTGGGGCTGGAGCCAACGCTGAGGCTGGGGCCATTACTGGGGCTGCTATTGGTGGATTTAAAAGCGCATCCAGCAGAGACGCGGCAGGCACTTCCGCATTCGCTGGTGCGTTTACTCGGCGTCTCGGTCTCCTCAGTGGTATTATTTCCTCCAATTCTGCTTGGAGCACCGGAGCTCTCTTCCCTTCCTTCCTGCTAAACATGCATCTGCCCTGGTGGTGTTTCAGGATCAGCCCCAATGACTGGCTCCTGACTGCGGATGTTTCCTGTCTTTATACTCAGATCCCGCTTCCTGAACTCAGGGAGGTTGTGGAAGAAACCCTTAACCAACGCACCGTAAAAAAGCCGCCCACGGGATTTTTACTCAGTTTACTCGATTTCATCTTAGAATATAATTATTTTTCCTTTCTGGACAATATCTACCTCCAAGTCCACGGAATCAGCATGGGGACCGCCTCTGCTCCATCCCTCGCTAATATCTTTATGAATAACCTAGAGAAGAAATTCATTTTCCCTACTATTCCCAATCAATATTCATCTTCTATTAAAATTTACTCCAGGTATATTGATGATTTATTTCTAGTAACTAATTACACTAATATATCCGAATTTACTGATTGGTTGAATAGTTGGCACCCTACCATTAATTTTACATCTCATTCTAGTCATCATACGGTGGATTTCCTGGACATTTCTGTGTTCGTGAAAGACTCTTTCCTTAAAGTTAAAAATCACCATAAAGAGGTCAATAAGAATACCTATTTACATTATAAGAGCTTTCACCCCCATAGACTAAAGAATAATTTACCGTATTCCCAATTCCTTAGAATCAAAAGAAACTCCTCTTCTTCCTATGATTTCCACAGAGACGCAGACAGAATGACCCAGGACTTTCTGGCCATGGGTTATCCCTTTCAGGTTATACAATCAGCCAGAAACAGAGCAGAAGCTGCCAACAGAAACTCGTTATTGCAACCCAAGACCACCACTTCCCACTCGAGATTGGTATGGCCTCTTACCCTTACCCCCCATTCTAAAGAGATAACTCGCATTATACATACCTATTGGCCCCTCATATCCCACATTGAAGGCCTCCAGGAGCGCCCAATGTTGGCCTACAAACGCACCAATAATCTTAGAAATTGCTTGATCATAACAATCTCACTCCCTCTCCTGGACATACTTCCCTTAGTCCTGGCTCTCAACCTTGTTTACACTGCTCGATTTGCAAAAATATCAGTACCAACAAGCAAATATACAGTCTTGCTAAGAACAGGTGGTTCCAAATTAGATGCTTTGGGACCTGTTCCTCTAAATTTTTAATTTATGGAATTTCCTGTGAGTGTTCTATGGTCTATATAGGACAAACAAAGAGAGAATTAAAATCGAGATTTATTGAACTTCGTTCGAAAATAAACAGAAAATGTACTGATTCAGCCTTTTATGCACATTGCCTAAACCTGGTCGATATAACCTGTTTTAATGTGGTTTTATGTTACTTTGTTTTTAAAAGCAACATACTGCGGAAGACTCTTTAAGACTCTTTAGAGAGTTCTTGAGAGAATCACTCCCAAACCTCACTCAGATGGTTCCCTACAATTAAACAAAGCTGAATTAAAGTGGATAATCCTCCTAGATTGTGAGTGGCCACGTGGCCTCAATGACCCGGTCCATCTACACACTCTTCTTTCCTAATTATAAAATTCCCCAAGTTGGGATTACCATTACCCACGGGTCACCCTACTTCTCTGGAAGCAGGGTTAGGTCGGTCGATTCTATCTATTGGTATGTATACCCTATTATTATTGTATGTAATTATTCTGTTGTGCTATGTGTGACTATATATTGATTTTGATGTACACATATATTTGTAGTAAATATGGGACGCTATTATGCCACATTAACGCCTTGAAAAAGCCAAGCGGCGAAACGGTTTCTCAGGGGCCGAAAATACAGCAAATGCATGCCGTCAGCGATTCTACATCTACATCTCTCCCCCAGGAGACGCCTATTCCTAGTCTCCCGCATCCTGGAATTTTTCCTTTAACACCTTCCATCTACCTGATCCTTTGAACAATCTTTCCTACTCTCCCATCTACGGATTTACAATCGATGTCCACCTAAGAGTACGAACTTTGCAGCACTACAGGAACTTCATTGCCCACGGGCTTTGAACTTTGGGACTCACACATTGAGAAGCATATTGCCTGTATTGATGTTGGTCCTTGGGGAATACCCCTGTTCCTGAGTGCTCGAGATGTACCTACCCTATTTGGTCTACTACCTAGGTGCACGTATGTACTAATTCTTGAATTATATATATATATATATATTTGTTATTTAGCCTTGTGCTTTTTTGTCTGTTTTGCCTATTATCCGACATAGCATTCTGCTTTTGTTTACCGGTGTTTCTTAACCCACCAGACTTCATTTTCAACCACCCTTTTCCATGTTGCGGCATAAACCCATTGATCTGGATATATGTTGGCACAATAGGATTCTAACTGCTTACACTTCTTCAGATCCCAAGTTCCCCCTTTCGGCCAACCTAACTTGAAAGTGGGCCACTCATCTGTGCACAGATTCTTCAATCTAAAATCCTTCAAGTCTTGTGGATCCCCTTCTACTGTTAATTGTGAGAACTTGTCAAAATTCTCTAACAAGCACTGCAAGGGCGTCCCCTTGTAGCCTTTTCCTCCCATTTGGGGTACTTAGTGTTTCCTCCCCCCAAATGTGTGTTCCCTAGTGTTTCTTCACTTCAAACACGATACTTGCCGGATTTCTGTAGACTCGGGACACCCTCGCCCCCGGACTTCCTCCGTGCGCGCGACTTCTTCGAAACTGGTTTATCTGGTAACCCACGTCAGTTGCGGCTCCTCCGGTCGAAGCAGCGTTGCTTCAGAGACAAGGTGCGCGGCCGGTCACATCGGGGCCCCTCTCAGCCCACGCGCATCATCTCAGGACCCCACCTTCGAATGAGGACCGTTCTGCCAACAGAATCGCATCTCCTGCGTCTCCTGGCGTTTCTTCTGTAACTCAATGAATCTCCTTCAAGAGCACCCAACCTAAAATCTCTTAAGATAAATGCTCACTTTGTTTTGTATAATAATTTGATATGTTACTTATTTTGTTTTATGTTTATCTATTGTGTTTTTATGACCGTTTCGAGTCCCTTGTTGGGAGATGGGCCGGGGTATAAATAAAGTTTATTATATTATTATTGTTGTTGTAGCCTATTTAAGTAATCACACCTCCAAATTTGCAATTTGAAACAGCATAGGGTAGGCAAAAAACCTTTCTAGAAAATAGCAGAGAGAAAAATCCTATCCAGCTCGAGGTGACAAACTGTCATTGTCGCAACAGAGAGCCTTAAAGAGACAAGCCCAGTAGAGTGTAAAGTAAAGTTTATTCAGAACAGCACAAAAAAATTCAAAAAAGCCAAATTGACCCAAAAACACTTCAACTTCAGTGTGAACGTAAAAGTAACTCAAAATCGTAACCAAACCAGCCAAAAAAGTCTAAAACACAAAAACCTGGATTATCTCTCCTAAAAACCCACGATAAGCTCAAAATGTAGCACAACACAGGAAAAAAGGCACACGATGTTGTCATCAATTGGGGGGCGAAAGCAGGAAGTGAAGAAACATCAGCAAAGTCCAGAAGTTGAAATGATTAAAAAAATGAAAAAATGCAGTTTTCTATCGTTGAGTATCCTGAAGTTATGGGATAAAAACCATTTAATTGCTTTCAACATCCATTGTAATTTGAGAATAATGAAACTTTACTATTCCTGCTACCCTTACTACTCCACTACCCAAAATAAGTCACTCAAAGAAAGAGGTGGGAAGTAATGGGATCATAGAATCATACAATCTACAGTTATAGAACTGGAAGGAAAGGGACCACAAGGGTCATCTAATCTGACTCCTGCCTTGTAGGAACATACAATTACAGCACTCCCAACAGATAACCATCCAATATAAATGCATTTGGGCCTTGTTAGACCACATTAGCCCATTTAACATCATTGTCCATACAATCAATGCACACATTTGTGAACATTCATGGTGCTTTTGTAAATTAATTTGGACGTTTTATCTTCACTTCTCATGTTAGTTATAATTTTCAATAGATTTCATTTTATTTAAGTTACATTTGTTATGTTTAAGATGTTTTTTATGAAGGTTATTCTAGCTTATTATATTTTTGCTTATTGTCATTGAGTTGCGTGTGCATGGGTAATACACCGCCCGCCAGGTAACCAATAAGGCACAAACACAAGTGGTTGGGTGAAAATTGGCCACAACTCATTTATTGAAAACAGGAACAAGGGTTAGCGGTCATGCATGGGTCCTGGATCAGGGGTCGGACAGGCCACAGTTGTCCAAAGACACTTGCATGCCTGGGTGCCACCGGCCCAATACCGGTCCATGGAAAATTGGCACCCCAGGAGGCCAGGGCGTTATCCCCCCCTTACCACCAAGGGGCAATAAGCCAGCCAGATCCAGGGCCCATGCCACACGCCAAACACAGAGTTGTGACAATGAACATACTGACAATAGAAACCTCAACAACATGCAAATGATCAATATACAGCAAGAAAATGTACAACCAAACAAGCAACGAATAAAAGTAGGGAAGGTGGGAGGAAAATCCGGATGAGGCTCCCAGTGCCAGCTGGAAAGTCCCGGGGAGCCTTAAGTAAGCTGCCCGGGCGGAAGTGAGGGCCGGCCGGCTGATGATGGAGGGTGGGGCAGGGCCAACCCTGTCATTGGCTGGCCAGCGCTGGTGGTGGGAAACCTTCCCGCCACCCAGGGGGTCTTCTGGGAGGAAGAAGCCCCCCCCAACAAGATGCTGGCGAGGACAACCCTGCCCCGCAACCTGCTTGGCCGGTAAGTCGGCCAAGCCATTCATTGAATGTTTGCCCTTTTGTTTGTTGGAATCCACCCTGAGTCCCCCAGGGGAGATAGGGTGGAATATAAATATTATTATTATTATTAAAAACCTGTAAAGAAGGAGGCTCCACCACCCCCTGAAGTTGCATATTCTACTGTTGAACAGCTCTGACAGTCAAGGTGTCCCTTGTAATGTTTAGGTGGAATCTCTTTTTCTGCAATTTGAATGAATTGCTCTGTCCCCTAATCCCTAGAGTAGCAGAAAACAAGCTTGAGATAAGAGATGATACAGGCAGTTCAAGGAATGAAGCAAACAAAATATCTGATTTTTGGCCTCAAAGGACATCCATTACCACTTTTAAGAATACTCAGTCAAGGACATTCTTGTTGGATAATTATTCAATTAATTTCTCTTAGAATTACTACATGAACCATTTGTGTGTTTGCCACCACCTATTACCTTGATTTTGAAGACATATTAATCTGATATGTTGGAAATAAATATTTTGAAGCCATACCTTCCACAGTCTTAAAAATCATTTCTCTGAATTATTTTGTTTTATTTTAGAGAGTCTTTAAAAGGTTAGGAATTAAGGTATTGTGGATTAACAACTGTGAGAGAGTGACTCTTTCCTAGCCCAATGTGCTTTAAAGGCTAATAATTATGAAAATTGAAAAACTTCAATTTGGTCAAAGGACAGCAGCCAAGATTTTAAATGAAGCTGGGCTAAAGGAACATACTATCCCTCACTGGCTGCCCGATTGTTTCTGGAAGCCTTTTGAGTAGACATACCATGCAAAGGGTCTTTTCAAATAATGTTTAGTAATCTCTGGTAAAGCAGAAATGTCAATAAATTTTGATTTAGGCAGGAAAAAATATGAATTACAAAATCAAGAATAGGCCCACATTCTTAGCTCAGTAAAACATCATCTGAGCATACACGGCAGAAACAAACAAATAATGGAATATGGCCTTCGCAAAGGTCAGAAAACAACAGCTAGTCTAAAATAATTGTTATTGGCACATATATTGTAGAAAACAAGTGTGCAGGAAAGAATGAACTAGGAACAATTATTGGATGGCACAGTAAAAACTGAGGTAGTTGTACTATAAAATGCATAGTGTTGTGATCATGAACTCTATGGAAAGAATTGCCGCCACCACCCCAACAGGTTAAATATAAGCAAGATATCTAGGGTAATATCTCTCGGCATTACTTCGCGAACGAAGATTCAGGAAGGCCCCTTCCAACGTTTTTTTTACAAGTGCGTTGGTGACTTAAAAGGCCAATCTGAGATAGGCAAGTTGTGATCATGAACTCTATGGAAAGAATTGCCGCCGCCACCCCAACAGGTTAAATATAAGCAAGATATCTAGGGTAATATATTTTTTCCACAAACCTGTATGATTAAACCTAGAAGCTATTGGGGTAATGCTTAAATCAAACGCCTGGCAGATTAACCCAAGAATAATTTCATCGCTCATTGAAGGGTGAAAAAGAAAAGAAAGTTTAGAATTATTCCTTCATGGAATTAGCACAGTAAAACATAGTCACAGAGTCTGGCATGGGTAGTGCATGTATGGACATTGAAAAAGCTCATTTATTGTGCAATTGTACAGATATTGCAATGTGCTAAAATGAGAAAATCAAGCCTGAACTCTCCCTAGAAGCCCGTGACCCTCGTACTTTAACCATAATATCACAAGAAGACATGACTCACTACAAATTCATCTATGCTACACTAAAAATACTGCAGTTTGAGACTACTTTGACTGTCTTGGCTCAATGCTATGGAATCATAGGATTTATAGTCTGGTGAAACACCCTCATTTTTGGCAGAGAAGACTAATTATCATGCAAAATTATGTACAACTCCATGATTTCACAGCATTGAGCCATGACACTTAAAGTGGTGTGAAACTGCAATATTTTACATCATAGAAGAATTTTATAAAAGGCAATAATTCTTGATAAGGTAGAAGAAAACATTAAAAAGGGAAGACCATATTCCAGATGGGTAGAATCAATTAAGAAGTCACAGTCCTGAGTCTGCATGACATGAGCAGGGTTACTGAGGATAGGATGACTTGGGACTTGTGTACACCAGTGAGTTGTCTCAGGGGCAATCTAAAGTAGAAATGCTTCAGACTGGCCCAGAGGCCTCAGGGGTGTTTACACACCCTGGCCTGACCTGCAATGATGACAGGGTTGGGTTCACATAGTCCATCTGTGCTGAAACTGATTTGCCCCAGATGGATTGTGACCTTTCCTTCCCTATCATCATCACTGCTGCTTGGTGGTTGCAGAGCTCTGGGAGAGCTGCTCACAATTAGAAGAGGAAGATAGTGATAAGCCCAGTCAATTCCCTAGTCATTGAGATGACGATTTCACTAAAACTCTGGAGCATTTCCTGATTTTCCTCAATATGGGGCTAAAGGAGTTCAACCTGGCTTACCCACACAAAGGACTGGAAGTCTCTGAATGTCATATAACATTCATTAGTGACTTCTGAACCATTTTGGTTTGTTGTTGTTGTTGTTTTTGCCAGTATAGACAAGTCATTGGAAATCTCTCTTTCATGAGGTTGCCATAAGTTAAAATCTATTTGGGCTGGTAGCACAACTGGTTATTCAGCTGCAATAAGTTCGAAGACCTAGTTGGGGTTGAGCACATGACTGTTAATAGCTGTTAAAATGCCCAACTCAAAGTCAACCTAAGCAGTTCAAAAACAGCTGTGAGCTGTGAGTAGAGAAATTAGGGACTGCTTAAAGTGGGGAGGCTAATTAATGACATCATAAAACATGCTGGAGAGCAAGGAGGAAATACTATGATCAAAAAGGCTCAGATGAAGCAACAGCTCCCCCTTTTGCCAAATCGAGCAACCTCCAGGATCCAAAGTGGAAGAACTGCTGAATGGCCTCTATCTGTCTGTATGTCTTGTATGTCAAAACTGGCATTGAATATTTGCTGTGTATATGTGTATTGTGATCCAACCTGAGTCCCCTATGGCAGTGTTTCCCAACCAGTGTCCCCTATGGCAGTGTTTCCCAACTAGTGTGCCATGAGCAATCATCAGATGTGCCGCTGGCTCAGGTCGCCACGTAGCCAAGGGCGCATCTGGCCACGGCCGCCAGGATCATGCTGCACCATTGGCAGAGCAGCCAGACGAGAGAAAGGGAGGGGGGAGAAGAGGAGGAGGCCAGGGAAGGAGGGAGCAAGCACCACCGCCGAACATGGCTCTTTCCCCCCTCCCTTCTGCCTCGCGCGCTCACCCTCCCTCGTGCTCATTCCCCTCTCTTTCTTCTTCTGCCTCGCTGCACTTGCTTGCTGTCTCCCCTCCTATCTTCCCTGCACTCTCTCTCTCACCCTCACACCACTCTTTCCTCACTCCCTTCTGCCTCGCACTCTCTTCCCCCCTCCCTCTTGCCTCGTGCTCATTCCTCTCTCTCTTCTCTTCTGCCTCGCCACGTTTGCTTGCTGTCTCCCCTCTCATCTTCCCTGCACACACTCTCTCCCCCTCACACCACTCTTTCCCCCCTCCCTTCTGCCTCGCACTCTTTCCCCCTTCTCTTGCCTCGCACTCATTCCCCTCTCTCTTCTCTTCTGCCTTGCCACACTTGCTTGCTGTCTCCCCTCCCATCTTCCCTGCGCACGCTCTCTCCCCTCACACTGCTCTTTTCCCCTTCCCTTCTGCCTCGCACTCTCTTTCCCCCCTCCATATTGCCTCACACTCATTCCCCCCTCCCTCCCAGGCCTGGAGCCAGAGGAGAGGGAGGGGGTTTAAGAGTTCAACCCCCCCCAACCTTGAAATGTTTCAAGTAAAAAAACCCTTTTATTTATGAATTAGTTAATAGTAATATATATCTATATCTATGGCTGGATGACTCTTTGTCAGGAGGGCTTTGATTACATTTTCTTGCCCTGGTGAAAGGAGTTGGACTCGATGGCCTTAAGTATTTTCTGTTGGTCATGGGGGTTCTGTGTGAGAAATTTGCCCCAATTCTGTCATTGGTGGGGTTCAGAATGCTCTTTTATTGTAGGTGAACTATAAATCCAGCAACTACAACTCCCAAATGTCAAGGTCTGTTTTCCCCAAACTCCACCTGTGTTCATATTTGGGCATATGGGATATTCATGCCAAGTTTGGTCCAGATCCATCATTGCTTGAGTCCACAGTGCTCTCTGGATGGAGGTGAACTACAACTCCCAAACTCAAGGTCAATGCCCACCAAACCCTTCTAGTGTTTTCTGATGGTCATGGGAGTCCTGTGTGCCACGTTTGGTTTAGTTCCATCATTGGTGGAGTTCAGAATGCTTTTTGATTGCGGGTGAACTATAACTCCCAGCAACTACAACTCTCAAATGACAAAATCAATTTTTTGACTGATGGTCCCTCCTTGGGTTAGTATTAGTATGTTTTGTGGCCAAATTTGACAGCAATTTGTCCAGTGGTTTTTGAGTTATGTTAATCCCACAAATGAACATTACATATATATCTATATATATAAAAAGAGAGAGTCCGTTTTTGACGCTTATGAACGGACACACCATAACACCCAGACCCTCAAAACCCACCACACACATTTCAACAGACCAACACCTACAAACATGGCACAAAAAAACCAAAGCATAACTCCTAAGACCCCTAAAACCGGCCCCCCAAAAACCCCATACAAACCTATGGAGGGAACCGGAACACCAAAAAACTACAACCAAAATGGCGCAAAACCACTTCCTGACCCACGAATAACACTCCCCCGGAAGTTGTCCCTCAAAAAAAAACACCCGGCAGGAAACACATACCTAAAACACTAACAGAAAGTTCGAAGCCTTCTCCCTCCCCTCCGCTGCCTCTCTTCCGCCTCCCAGCAGAGGAGGGAAGGGAGAGGACCGTCAGCGGCCACTTTCACAGGGAGGAGCTGAGGGACGTGCGCCCGACCACAGCAACGCTCTCCAACGCAGCCCTCCTCCCTCCGAAGGTCACTCTTCGGCCGACCCTGTAGCTGGGAAGTGACGAAGGGGGAGCGATGGCGGCGGCGCCATGGCCGCTCTTCCGCCCCCGCTCTCCTCCACCGCCTCCATGCTGCTCCCTGAAGAGGAGGGACGAAAGGGACCCCTCCTCTCCTCCCCGCCCTTTTCTTCATGCTGCCCCTTTCGTCCTCCTCTTCAGGGAGCAGCACTGAACCGGCGGAGGAGAGCACACAGGGGGCGGAAGAACGGCCATGGCGCCGCCGCACCGCTCCCCTTCGCCACTACCCTGCCACAGGGTGGGCCGAAGAGCCACCTTCGCAGGGAAGAGGGCTGCGGTGGAGAACAGTGCTCTGGTCGGGACCACGTCCTCCACCTCCTCCTGCGAAAGGGGACCGCACGGTCTCTCCCCTTCCCCCTCCTCTTCTGGGAACGGCAGAGAGGCAACGGAGGAGAGCGAGAACGTGGCCATCAGGAACCAGAACAGACGGACAAAGAAGACACAGGCAAGCTGACAAAAACAAAACAACCCCCACTACTGCACAAAAAAACACAAACCTACACAAATAAACACATACATAGACACCAATAGTATATATACACACACATACAAATATATACACACACAACACCACAAACACATATATACACAAACCCATACATTCACCCACACACACACAAACACCCCCAAATATACACAGACACAAATAAAAACACACACACAACAATTAAACACACATACAGCCATACATACACACAACCAAACACATACATACACACACACAACACACACTCACATCATAACATACCCTTACATACTTTTCAACATCTCCTACATAGGGCACAGCAACGCGTGCCGGGTTGCTTAGTGTATATATATATATATATATATATATATAAATATATTATATACACAGTATATATATATATAGATAGATAGATAGATAGATGATAGATGATAGATAGATAGATGATAGATAGAGAGAGAGAGAGAGCACAACAGTGCAGACAGAAAAGCAAGCATCACAGGGAAGCATGTCTGTGTAGGTGGGTGAACATTAGGAAGAACTTCCTTATTGTGAGAGCTGTTCAGTAGTGGAACTCTCTGCCTCAGAGTGTGCTTCCTTCTGGCTGCTCTCTTTTCAGCCAGCTTCCCTAAGAACCGGATACATTTTCCCTGAGGACCGGGTGACTGCAATAAAAACTAAACACAGAGAGAGACTGACAGCTGTTGAGCAAGACCTTTGTGTGTGTCTTTCTGCCATTCCTGCCAGGATATCTATGTTGTGTTCATCGAAACACAGGTTTCACACTGAGTGTATAAATACATTTAAAAACATATTAACTGTATGTATTACTGTGTTAGAGTGTCATTGTGTGTCATTTTGGTTAGTGGTGTGCCCCAGGATATTGTACATGTAAAAAAAAGTGCCGCGGCTCAAAAAAGGTTGAAAAACACTGCCCTATGGGGTGAGAAGGGCGGAATATAAATACTGTAAATTAATAAATAATAAATAAATAAATTTGACTGCATTTAACAGCAACAAAGCATGCTTATATAACCTGCTGCAGTTCTATATTAAAAAGACCATCCCTGGTCAGTGGAACTGTTCAAAAATATTAGCATTACTGATATTAGTATAGCTGCACGTGTAGTTCAGCAGGTACAAATGCTGAAGAAATTGCATTTGTGAGTGGTTAGAATAGATTCACTAAAGCTTTATTTGGAAACCAGATGGGGAGGCTAAACTGAATCTAGTTTAGCTAGGTTTTGCTCAGTGGGTGCATAGCTAACCACTGGAAAGCGAGGTTCTATGAATAAGCATTTATAGTGACTTAAGCAGGATCCTCTACAGATCATGCAGGGCTAGAATCTGAATTTGTATTCAGAGGACTATTAGCAACCATCATTTTGATACATTTTCACAGTAGGAAGAAAATGAGAGAAGATTGTTGCATCTCACACACAACATTTTATCTGTTTTACATCACTGACTTCCTTCCACTTTAAAATATTTTCTCTCTTCTGCTCCTTCCTCCTCACTGTTTGTTGCACTATATTATTACATGTTTTTAAGAAAGTGCATAGCATGGGATTTTTTATTCATTTTTCAAAAACTGCAGCTTTGATTTATAATAAAATGTTTAATTCGAAAATTGTGATTTTTTACAAATAAGAAAAGAACTGCAGCTTTGATTTCTAGTCCAGCATAAAATACACAGGGATTTCAAACCCTCACCTGCTCCCGACCCCCCACAACCAGTACCCAGGGAAATCCTGCCTGCCTCCATGTGGACTTGGATGTCCATTTCTAAACAGAAAATTACAAATGGACCATGGATACATTAATGATATGTACCACAATCCTTTACAGATTTCTGGAACGTTGTTTTCTTTGAATATCATTAAAAAAATTCTCAGTACTCTTACTTTACATTAGCACCATGTTTTTAAATCTTTCCCTTACATCAGTCATTGCTACATATATTTTCCAAATGTCACAGTAAGAACGCCCTGTTTGGAAATATATCTGAACATTTATTTATTTAATGTATAATTTACAAAGTATATGTCCAGTTTTTACACTAAAAAGGATAACTATGTCTATCAATAATAAAATATACTTAAAAACAATACATTCAGCAAAATATAAGATTAAATACAAATCAATTTAAAAACAGTTAAAAGCACAGTGGGAGAGCCACTGTAGTAAAGCAGTTTTAGTTTTGGACTAGGACCTACAGATACGAAGATCTGATTCACTTGTCTGAATCACATTATCTCAGCTTCAGTGGAACTAAAACTGCCAAGGAAATCTCATGATCGTTCCACCTTAGTCCTGTCATAGTCAAATGGCTTGAAAAATCATAGTGGCCTAAATCCAACATGATGCAGGAACATTCTACAGGGAGCTACAATACTTCAGACGGCATGGAGCTTTATGGAGCTTTAAAGATCAAATACAGCAATCTGAATTTTGTCCAAGAATTGAGCACTAGTCAGTAAAACTACAAGCAGTCTCCAAGTTATGAACAAGATAGATTCTGTAGGCTTTTTCTTAAGTTGAATTTGTATGTAAGTCAAAACAGATACATTTTGTAAGTGTAACTCCAGCCATACACATGCGCGCGTGCACACACACACACACACACACATCTTTGGATAGAGAAGGGTTAACACCCCTATGCTGTTTGTTTTGTTGTCTCTGTTCTTGTTCAGACAGTTGTTTTGCTGTCTATGTCTCACTTTCTTTACCTGTGATAACTGGATTCTTGAGAGAAACAAGGATTGGTGATAAAGCTTCAGTAGAGATCTCTGTTCCCCATGATAACTCTTTCAGGGGTGATTTTCACTTTTGAGGGGTTGATTTATCTCATTTCCTGTTGTCTCACCTGTTGTTCTTAACTATGGGTCATTTGTAAGTTGAATGTTTATAACTCGGGGACTGCCTATGTTCCAATAAGGCAGTTATTTATTCTCTGCCACCGACCCCTAGTTTAAGCTAATAGAATTTTATTCAGTCTAGACGAGGCATGGTTGGAAACCCCGCACTGTGGATTTGCCACAGTTCTGACAAACTGTGGGCAGCATTTTTGTTGAAAACATGGGGCACTGCCTATAAGCCTTTATTATCACTGGTGTTCCTAAGTTTACTGTTCAGCTGTAGTAGTACAAGACTTACCAGATACTTTCCTTCAATAGCATAAGAACATTATCACATGAGGCTTGAGGCACATGTTGGCAGCTCCCTAACAATTGGAAATACTCCTGATCACATGATGCATCTCAAACACACCTCAAACCTGCAGAGCAATCAGTGGGCTGGGGGGCAATAGATGTTGCAATCCAATAGCTTCTGGATAATTCTTAATTAGCCAAATCCCTGGTATTTAGCATATGACATTTGGGAAATGAAAAAATATCATTCATAGCCTGGAAGTAATATGATCTTCTCTCACCTATAAACACGGGATTTGTGTTATGTCTAAAGCTGACTCATTTAGTTGGCCCTTTTGGGTTTTTTCCTCTTCAGAGGATAAAGGCTTCAGAGGATAAATGCAATTGCCAGCTAAATTTGATTCCTCTGATAGGTTTTAGGGTGGAGAAGAACGATTACATGGATAAAGAATTGATTGAATAGACAAGGTATGAAATGCTCAGCAAAGAACAATATTATCTATGTAGTAATCTATTTATACTCTAGAAAACACTGGTTTGCTTAAGAAACAAGTTGCCTCATAGTAAGCTTTTCTGCAAACATGTTAATATGCCTTGCATTCATGCTTACACAGCAGGAGCGTCTGACCTGCTATACTAGCTCTAAGGAACCCATACATAATGCATGAAACAATTTGCAGAACATGGTCCAGATGCCAGATAGTGATACACAAAACTATCTCCTTTCAGAGATGTGAAGAGGAGGAATGGAGCAATAACTGTGGGCGTATGAGTTTCCCTATCTGCAAATGCTTGCAAGTTTAAAGGAAAACATTTTATTTTGAAAATGCATTCTTCTCTGATTCATGGACTCTTTTTGAATAAAATGATAGAATATTTGTTATTCATGTGTTCCACACAACAATTACTGCTATGTCGAATATTTTCCAATAAAACTCAAATTCAGTGAAATAGGTCTTCAGTGCATTCAGAAGTTTCGGTCTCCTTACAAGGTGTATGGACTTGGTGAAACAATGGATCTTTCTATTTAAGAAGAAGCATCCTGAGAAGCAAATACCTGATTTTGGTGGATTGCAAATGTCAGGAGTAGCATAAAATGAACTCAGTTATATTGATCATTAGATAGTTCACCATGTGGATATTGCAGTTCAGTACATAGACTATGAAAAATTGATACCTGATGTTTTTGTCACCAAAATAGTTTTTTCTATGGGGAACACAGAACAAGTTATTTCTTCACAAAACAACACATATGAATGTTGCATATAATAGGACCCAAACTATGCAGATTATTACTCTCCCTGGAATTAAAAGCTGCCCAAAATTCATTTCTAGGATTCTCCTTAGCAGGGCCTCTTTACACCCGAGAAACACATTTTAAATCAATTTTAAATGATCTTTGCATCCCTAATTCCTTATTAATATATATTTATCTTAAGTCATTCTTTCTCACTTCCATTTCAGAAAAATGGCACAGAGACCAGGAAAGTTGTGTTTGATGATCAACATGGAACAATAAGACCACACAGAGAAATGTGGGTTAAATAGGTGTCACTTTATTTGACCTATATCCTAGTTAAATTAATTGGATCTGAAACAAGCAAGAAGGGGGAGTAAATGTCAGTACAGCTGAAGATGGATGTCTGCCCTAGACCATCTTCTCAGCTTTTCCTTGGATGAAGCAAAGGCAATCCATGAGTTAGGTTTCTCTCTGACTAGCTACTTACTAGATGGTAATCACAGGGTATCCAAGTCCCAGAATCTTATGTGAGAGCAAAATTCCAGAACAGCTTCAATGGTAGACTCCTTTCCCACCCCAAAGAAGAACCTAAGTACAATAGTATCCTTCCACCACATCCCCCAGCAACACTTATCATACTACAAATGAATATAGACCTCTTGAGTAGCAGGTATTTCATAGTCCAATGAAATTGTTCAATTGATTGATTACTTGTTTTCTTAAACAAATTGTATTTAATAATAGAAAAAAGTGGGAAAGTCAATATTAATAAGTCTAACTTACCCAAAGCATAAACAGAAAGAACATCCTTGCTTTATTTTTGTAGCAGTAAAATCATGCAAAGTTCTTTTTAAACTTCAAGTGCTTTGTTTTGATTTTGGGATGTTTCCCCCCCAAAATAAATCAAATGAAATTCTCATCTACTAAGACTTTCCCCAAAGTCTGATCCTTCCCTTTCACATGAACCCCTCTTGCAATTTTCAATGGAAAAAAAATGTAACTCCACCCCGCCCCCCTCCACTGGATTTTGCAGGGAGCTGAAGCAAGACAACATAGCAGGCTGTCAAAGCTAAGACTTGCTTATTAGAAATCCCTTCTCTTCATTTCTCCACCTCTCTGTGGTAGAAGAAAGTGGATTTTCTACCCAACTAGGAGTCAAGGTTTTCAAAAAGTTCCAGCTGTGTTTTCCTGCTGCCACCTTCATAAATGTTGAAATAGAATATTGGAAAGGGGGTGAAATGCCACTTCTTTTCTCCATGGATGATAGGAACTTAGGAAGTAAGGGAGGTAGCATTTGCTTGCTTCCTGTCAGATTTCTGCAAAATAAATCCAATTCAATTTTCCCCCCTTGGGTAGAGAAAGAAATTGTGAGCTTTTCTGTCTGTCATTTGTACCAAATCAGGAATGTTCCAATGTGTGTACATTCAATAGGAACACGTTAACAACATTAGATTTTTTTTAAAAAAATACTGCTATAAAAATAATCCTGATAAAGTAGGAAGAGCGGATATTTATCTAATATTTAGTTTCTAATTTTTCCCCCACCAGGGAAAGTCAAATTAGTTTTAAAAGGCTTACATTTTGTGCATTGATGTGGAAAGATTAACAGCATCTTGAGCTCTATCATTCCACAATATTATAAAATGACCCAATTTTTACGTGTCAATACACTTCTCTCACTTCTTCCATGTTTGGCACTTTATGACAGTTTAAGCCAGAGATTGGTAACTTCTTCAGGTCTGGTAGCTGCAAAGCCATGCCCCCAAGGTGTTTTTAAAACAACTGTAACTTCACTGAAAGTCTGTCATGTTCTCTCAAGTTTCTGTGATACAAATTGTGCTGTGTTTGGGGAGAGGGGTTTCCTGTACTAATTTCATCATCAAATCCAACCTTCTGCTGTATAGTAATACTCAATCAAAGCAGCCCTGACAGATGGCCTTCTTGCCTCTGTTTAAACACCTCCAAAGAAGATGACTTCAGAACATGCTGAG
Source organism: Anolis apletophallus (assembly GCA_030556195.1). Lineage (NCBI taxonomy): Eukaryota > Metazoa > Chordata > Lepidosauria > Squamata > Anolidae > Anolis > Anolis apletophallus. The sequence continues at coordinate 28,105,199 of JARBWK010000010.1, read as the reverse complement.
GTTGTGTTTCCCACTGTTGAACAGTTCTTCCTAATATGTAGTTTGACTCTCTTTACTTGTATTTTGAAAACATTGACTTGTGTTAAAGGGAACCTACTCAGGTCTGTAGCTGGGGGAAGGGGTTAGGGTTCAACCCACCCCACCCCCCGAAATGTTTCAGGTTTTAAAAAACCCATTTTACCCAGATTACCAGGGGTTTTTTTAAACTTTAAACTTGGGGGGGGGGGGAGGTTGACCCTCTCCTCTTCTGGCTACAGGCCTGCTACTGTTAATGCATTCTGACACCACTTTTACTGCCTTGGCTCAATGCTATGGAATCATGGGAACTGCAGTTTTACAAGGTCTTTAGCCTTCTCTGCCAAAGAGTGCTGATGCCTTACCAAACTACAGCTACCAGGATTCCATTGTATTGAGCCATTGCAGTCTAAGTCTCTCCTACCTGTTCCTAGGCCAGCAAACTCTGGCCCCAACTACACAGGCCTAAAGCCTGTGATTGCTTCTGGATTAGCCTGAGATGTACAAACCTGGATTTCCAGATTTAGTTCGAGTTAAAAAAAAATACCTAGAAAGGTATGGACCTTCCTGGAGGGAAAGTATGAGGCCTATGGGATTGACTCTCGGGATTGCCTTTTGTGATCCTAAGGCTACATCACCACCACCATCCTGGTTCTTCAGACTCCAGTAGCCTGAAGACCAGGGATGGCACTGCCACCCCTCCTCCCCCCAATTTCCCCATTAATCTTATAGGAGAGGCCTGCCTCTATTTGAAAGTCTCTAGGAGGAAAATTCTGAGAGAGATCAAACCAGTCCATACTCCAGGAAATAATGCCCAGCTGCTCACTGGAGGGACAGATTTTAGAGGCAAAGATGAAGTAATTTGGCCATATAATGAGAATGAGAAGACAGGAAAGCTTAGAGAAGGATAATGATGCTGGGGAAAATGGAAGGAAAAAGGAAGAGGGGCCAACCAAGGACAAGATGGTTGTATTATATCCTTGAAGTGACTGGCTTGACCTTGAAGGAGCTGGGGGGTGGGTATGGCTGACAGAGAGCTTTGGCGTGGGCTGGTCCATGAGATCACGAAGAGTTGGAAGCGACTGAACAAATAAACAACAGGAGACCTGCAAATGTCACATCATAACGACATGTCGGGATGAAGCAGAATTGAGGAGTTATGGAACTCCAAGTACCAATCAAATCTTACCAAGCTGCTTGTACGCGCGGGCTCTAGGATGAGGGAGAACACACGACAACTGTGAAATAGGTGAAAATCAAAAAAGAATTTATTCCTGGCACCAGCTGGTGGGCTTTGCCAGCAGAACACAGCTGCAGATAGGGGCAAAAGACCCCGTCACATCTCATACAAAGACATTTATACCCGTAATGGAGTCATTTCAGTCAAGCCCACCCCTTCTTCATGGATAAAACAAGCATAATTGGCTGGTGATTACTGTTGTTACATGACATTTCATTAATCCAATAGACACTGCATAAATTATTAGCATCATCTCTCTGTCATACCTAAGAATGAGAACAATAGCCATCTATTAGTTATTTCTTTCTCACAGTGCAAGCTATCAATGCTGAGTCTCTCTGTTCCTAAATTGAAACAATATTTCCGGGCTCCTGCCAGCAGCGGAGAAGGACGGACTCTTGCCATGCGCACTGCTGTTTCCATTCACATTAAAATTCCCATTAACTTTCATAGCTCAAACTGCACTGTTTCCACCCATCTAGCCTACAGTAGTTTAAATTGGGCACAGGGTGTATTAAAATGCATTTAATCATGGTGTTAGTCTTTCATTGCAAGTGCCTGTCTGATTTCTGGCACCAAAACCCTCTTTTTCAGAGTTGACACGCAAGTAGCATCACTCTCTGACTGTACTTTTTATGCTCGGAAAAGTACCAAACCTGCTTTAGGGAGCTTTGGAAAAAGGAGTGAGCAGGCCTCTCCGATAAGTTTACTGGGAAAATGGGGGGCTAGAGACAATACTCTAGTCCAGTGTTTCCCAAACAGTGTGCCGTGGCACACTAGTGTGCCGTGAGCGATCATCAGGTGTGCAGTGGGAAATCGGAACCTCCAATACCCTTTCTTCCCCCTCCTGCCGAACACTTTTTCTTCTCTACTCGGGCTCCCTTCTTCCCAGCTTCGCTCTGCTCGCTTTGCCTCGCTTTGCTCTGGGGCGGGTCTGTGCAGTAGCGCCTGCATGGGTCACGTCTTCCCCCTTCCCCCTCCCCTCCTGAACACGCTCACGCTGCCGCCACAGATCAAAATGGCGGCAGAAAAGGCAGTGTAGAAGAAAAAGTGTTCGGCAGGAGGGGGAAGAAAGGACGCGAAGGGGGCGGAAGAGGTCTCTGTCGAAAGCTGGCATGGGCAAACTTAGACCTTCCTGGTGTTTTGGACTCCAACTCCCACCATTCCTAGCAGCCTTAGGCCCTCCCCCCCTCAGCCACTTAAGCAGGAAAGGGCCTCAGGCTGTTAGGAATGGTGGAAGTTGAAGTCCAAAGCACCCAGAGGGCCAAAGTTTTCCCATGCCTGTTTTAGGGACCTTAAAGTGGTGAGCCTCCTTCTAACGTTGTGATTCTGGATACAAAACAAACAACAACATAACATAACATTGTTTGAGTCCACAGTGCTCTCTGGGTGTAGGTGAACTACAACTTCCAAACTCAAAGTCAATTCCCAAGCAAACCCTTTCAGTACTTTCTGTTGGTAATGAGAGTTCAATATGCCAAGTTTGGTTCCTTTCCATTGTTGCAAGAGTTCAGGATGCTCTTTGATTGTGTGTTAACTATAAATCCCAGAAACTGTCAAGGTCTATTTTCCCCAAACTCCATCTGTGTTCACATTTGGGCATATTGAGTATTCATGCCAAGTTTGGTCCCGATCCAACATTGTTTGAGTCCACAGCGCTCTCTGGATATAGGTGAACTACAACTCCAAAACTCAAGGTCAGTGCCCACCAAACTCTTATAGTATTTTCTCTTGGTTATGGGAGTTCTGTGTGGGAAGTTTATGTCTTTCTGCCATTCCTGCCAGGATATCTATGTTGTGTTCATCGAAACAGGCCCAGGTTTCACACTGAGTGTATAAATACATTTAAAAACATATTAACTATATCAGTCTTTCCCAACCGGTGTGACTCGGCACACCTCTGCTCCTTGAGAAACGTCCTGCTGTGCCTGCAAAAACCTCTCCCCCTTCCTTCCCCCCTATTTTTCCTCCTCCTCCCCACAACATACCCAGCTTGTGGGGAAAGAGCAGCTTCAACGGGGAGACCTGGAAAACATCACGGATCGAGGCTTCTGGGATCAATGACTCAGGGCTTTGGGCTCCCTATGAACTGCTCCTTTAAGAGTTGGGAGAATAGAACTTGAGCGGTGAGGAGCTTTTCCTTTTGTTTACTTCCGTAGCTGCCTTTCTCCCCTCCCAGCCTCCTCCCTGCCTCTCCTTTTACACCAGGCTTGCTTTCACACAGGCTGCTTATGGAGACATGTGTGCTCCTCTCCTGGAGGTACCTGAATTTATTCATAATAATTTATTCCTAATAGCAGGTTCCTAGAGTAGGAGGAGACCCCCAAGGGCCATCCAATCCAGCCTCCTTCTGAAATAAAGGGAAAACACAATCAAAGCATTCCTCACAGATGGCCATTCAGCCTCTGCTAATATTAATAATAATAGTAATAATAATTACAATGGGTTCCTAGAGTAGTAGGAGCCCTCCAGGGGCCATCCAGTCCAACCTCATTCTTCCAGGGCCCTTCCACACAGCCTTTAACCCTCAATATTAAAGCAGGAAAATCCCACATTATCTCCTTTGAACTGGGATATATGGCAGTGTGGAGTCAGATAATCCAGCTCAAAGCATATATTGTGGATTATCCTGCCATGATATTCTGAAGCCTCTTCCACACAGCTGAATACAATCCCACCCACATTTTCTGCTTTGAACTGGATTATATGGCAGTGTGGATTCAGATAATCCAGCTCAAAGCACATATTGTGGATTATCCTGCCATAATATTCTGAAGCCTCTTCCACACAGCTGAATACAATCCCACCCACATTTTCTGCTTTGAACTGGATTATATGGCAGTGTGGACTCAGATAAACCAGTTCAAAGCATATATTGTGGATTATCTGACATGATATTCCAAGTCCCCTTAAACCAGTTCAACGCAGATATTATGGATTAAATAGTTTCATAATTTCAAACTTCAATGTTTCTAATTTACACCTTTATTATATTTTACAAAAAAGAAACATTAATATATATGTATATCTTTCTGTTTAATTGTTATTAAAATAAAAAAAAAATAATTTCAGGGGGCGGTGAGTAAATTTTTTTTCTGGAAAGGGGGCGGTAGGCCAAAAAAAATTGAGAACCACTGTGTTAAGAGTGTCATTTTGGTTGGTGGTGTGCCCCAGGATTTTGTAAATGTGAAAAGTGTGCCTCGGCTCAAAAAAGGTTGAGAAACACTGAACTATATGTATTACTGTGTTAGAGTGTCGTTTTGTGTCATTTTGGTTGGTGGTGTGCCCCAGGATTTTGTAAATGTAAAAAATGTGTTGCGCCTCAAAAAAGGTTGAAAAACACTGCTCTGGTCCCTCCCCCACTACCATTACCACCAAAATTGGGATGTTTGGGGCTGCTGTGTGACTAAAATTAAGATAAACTGGCATTTTAAATGTCGGTTTTCTCTCAAGTTTTAGGCCTGCCTGGAAGGGCCCTCTCTTTAAGAGAAATTATATTTCCTCCCATCACTATGCTTTCCAGCCCCGACTTTCTTTTCCATTTGTTCTGCAGCCAGCTGGGCAAGTAAGCTTCTTTTCTGCCCACATTTATCAACATTCCCTTTCATTTAGCAGATTTTCTTTTTTTAAAAAAAAAAGATTTAAACTTAATTGTTAGTGCAACCCTTGTATGAAAAGTGCCCCTCACTCTCCCTTTCTTGCTGGACCCTCACTAGCTGCACAACACTACATAAATAGAAACCACAAATCAAACATTCATGTGACCTTTCTTCCCCCTATTCCCATTATTTGTATTGAATCAAAACAGACCAAATAATGATTAACAGGGAGAAATCCTGTCACATTACTCTGAAAAATAATGAATTATAGCACCGCTTGTTGCAAGAAGGGGATCATAACACTGTTACAGCAAAACATGAATTAGTTTTCCACTTAATTCATTGCAAGTACCACATTCCTTCCAGTGATGGTTCGTAAGCCAAGACTCACTTTGTTAAGTGTCATGTGGTGTCTTGGAACATATTGTAATCATATGAGTGCCTAGCTGCATCATCTTAATGGTTTTCATTATTAGATATGTGGTTGGAAAACAAATCACTCACTGGTGCCTAATGATCATTTTAGCCCCTTATTATCCTACACATCAATTTCAATTTTAGAATGACTATGACAAACCAAGTAATAACCACCATAAATTATATTTCCCATTTTTGCCTTCCATTATTAGCTGGTAATAGTCTACATGTTAGTGTAAATATCTAGTTTTGTTAATTTAATTAGCTGTCACCAGAAACACTATGATTTCTCAATTATATTTGAACAAATATACAGAAATGGAAACGTCATCCTGGAAATATCCAGAAACCTTTCATACCACATCAGTGGTTCTCAACCTGCGGGTCCCCAGATGTTTTGGCCCTCAACTCCCAGAAATCCTAACAGCTGGTAAATGGGCTGGGTTTTCTGTAGGCCAAATGTGGACAGAAATGTGGTCACATAGGTAGTTGGGTCCCAAACCGATCAGGGCTTTGTAGGTGAGAACCTGCACCTTAAATTGGGACCAGAAGATGAATGGAAGCCAATGGAGCTCCTTGAACAGGGGGGTTGACCACTCCCTGTAAGTCACTCCAGTTAGCAATCTGGCTGCTGCTCGTTGGAACTTCCAGGCTGTCTTCAAGGGCAGCCCCACATAGAGTACATTACAGTAATCCAATCTGGAGGTGACTAAGGTGTGGACCATCGTGGCCAGATCCGTCTTCACGAGGTACAGTCGCAGCTGGCGCATGAGTTTTAATTGTGCAAAAGCCCTCTCAGCCACCGCTGACACCTGAGCATCAAATGTTAGCGACAAGTCTAGGAGGACACCCAAGCTGTGCACCTGTGACTTCAGGAGGAGTGCAACCCCATCGAGCACAGGTTGATACCCTATACCTAGATCTGGCTTGCAATCGACCAGGAGGAACTCTGTCTTGCCAGGATTGATCTTCAACCTGTTCATCCTCATCCAGACAGTCACGGTGGCCAGGCACTTATCCAATACCCAAGGGGCTTCTTTGGAATTAGGTGGAAAGGAGCAATAGAGGTGGGTGTCATCTGCATAGAGGTGGCACCGAACTCCAAAACCCCGAATGACCTCCCCAGCGGTTTCATGTAGATGTTAAAAAGCATAGGGGACAGAATGGAACCTTGCGAGACCCCACAGGTCAAAGGCCAAGGGTCCAAGCAGATGTCCCCCAGCTTCACCATCTGGGAATGACCCACCAAGAAGGACCGGAGCCATGACAAAACCATGCCCCTAAGACCCATTCTGGAGAGCCTTCCCAGATGATATCATAGTCAATGGTATCGAAAGCCACTGAGATGTCCAAGAGAACCAGCAGGGTCACACACACCCCTGTCCAACTCTCTACGGAGATCATCCACCAAGGTGACCAAAGCCGTCTCAGTACTGTGATCAGGCCTAAAGCCAGACTGTGACTGATCCAGGTAATCCATGTCCGCTAGGAAACCCTGGAGCTGAGAAGCGACCACCTGCTCCAGCACCTTGACCAAGAAAGGGAGGTTGGAGACTAGTCTGCAATTGTTCAAAACCATGGAGTCAAGACAGGGCTTTTTCAGGAGTGGTCTAACCACCGCTTGTTTCAACCCTGATGGAAATTTCCCTTGCTCCAAGGAAGCATTAATGATAAACACAAACCAATCAATTAACCCACCTCTGGCCGATTTAATTAACCAGGAAAGGCAAGGGTCCAGAGCTGACGTGGTTGCTCTCACAGCCCCAAGGACCACCTCCACGTCTTCAGGATGAACAAGCCAAAAGGAATCCCACAAATTTGGACAGACAGATGCCACAGTCACCTCCCCTGGAACTGTATTTAAGCTGGTATCTAACTCAAGGCGTATCCAAGTGACTTTATCCACAAAATGGTGTGCGAAAACGCAGCACCGAGCCTTCAGGTCAACGGTGACCCCCCCCCCTTCCCAGGAAGGTGGAGGAGCTCCCCAACAACCCAACACAGCTCTGATGGTCTATTAGATGCGGACGCTAGGTGGGCAGTCAAAAAAGACTCCTTAGCTGTTCGTATAGCCATGGTATAGGCCCTAATTGAGTCTCTAGCCCGTGCTCGGTCGGTGACATATCAAGATTTCCTCCAGATGCACTCCAGTCTCCTTCTCACCTGCTTCATCTCCACTAGCTCCTCAGAGAACCAAGGAAATGACATGACTCTGTGCAATGAGAGGGGACGTTCGGGAGCTATCATGTCTATCACCCTGGTCTTGCTATTATAGTGATCAACCAGGGCGTCGACAGGATCGCCAGCCTCCATGACAGGAAGATATTATTTGTGATAGCCCAATGGTCGCCATGTTGCACCTCAGACAAGGGTAGCCCCTCTGGAATCACTCACACACCAGACAGTACTTGAAAAACTAGTTCTTTTATTGAAATAATATAGTTCCAGTAAATAGGTTAAAAGGAAAAGGCAAAATGATGATGATCAATCCATAAAAATCTATCAAAGCAAAGCAGACCGTAAAAACTGTTGTTCAGATAACTTGAAGCATAGTAAGGCAAGGCAAATCCATAGATCCAATACAATAACTTGAAACAAGGCAGGACAAGACAGTCCAAAAATAAAAGGAACAAAATACTAGGCAAAAACCATAATTCATAGGCCAAGGAACAAGATTTCTTCAATGCTGTCTATTCTAAAATGAAGGCTGGAATCTACCATGAGTCTGTCTATGTTCCTTAAGTAGAAAACCAACTTGGTTTCATTTTAGCCTTCTGACTGATCCTCTCGCTTTGGCATTGATCTATGGCCATCTGTCTTCTCACACAAATATCTGCCTTGCGATTAAAACTCCCTTCAATTTCCCATGCCTCCTTTTCTTGCCAATTAACTTCCTCACCTGTTGTTTTATCTAAAGCAAGCTCTCCCTATCCTTGACCTGAGGATTCTCATCTAGAGCTGGCTTGGGAGTGAAACTGTTCTCAGCAACGGAATTTCTATCTGCAGGCCCCTGGGTATCACAAGTTCACTTTGCACATTTAATTCATTGTCAGCACCACCATTGAAATCAGCCTCATGGGCTAGAAAGCCAGGCTGAAATACCACACATCATGGCAACCATGAAGTCATGAGCCGCTCCTGTCAAAGTGGTCTCTAAAGGGATATTAAAGTCCCCCAACACGATCTAATGTTGGGAGACCAGGGCCGAATTAGAGGCCACATCTGCTAGCTCTGGCAGAGAGACTTCTGTGTCACGGGGTGGACGGTACACCAGCAGAATCCCCAAAGTATCACGGGTTCCCACCCTCAGGTGGACACACTCAAACCCAGAGGACTGCAGAACGGTGCATTTGATCATGGAGATGGACTGCCGAAAGACTACTGCGACCCCTCCTCCCTGTCCCCCGGGCCTAGCCTGCTGGTGCACCCCAAAACCAGGTGAACACAGCTGGGTGAGATTGACTCCACCCGGCTCATCCAACCAAGTCTCGTGATGCAATCCAGGTTCGCCCCCTCATCCAGGATCAAGTCCTGGATGACAGCTGTTTTACCGTTGATGGACCTGGCATTTACCAGCAGGATCTTAAGACCAGGGGGTCTGTCATGGGGTCTATCACGTCCTATCCAGGGTCACAAAAACTCTGTTGCACTTTTCCCTGGTATAATGGTGACCAGCATTTCTCCTCCCTCACACAACCTTAATGGTGCCTGTCCCCATTGGCTTGACTGTCTCATTTGGTAAAGTCCTAAATGTCATGTGTCACAAGAGTAGTAGTCTTCTTCAACTACAGCTCCAAGAATCAGACAGAAGTTGTGTTCATGTTGGGTAACATTTCCCAAATCTGCATAGAATTTACTCTCTCTAATCCCATTGCTATACTAGCTGAAGAAATGTTAGGTTTATTTATTTATTTATTTATTTATTTATTTATTACTTCGACTTATTAGTCGCCCTTTCCCATAGGTTCAGGGCGACTCACATTTGCAGAAGTCATAAAAACAGAGTAAAAACAGAACATGGTTAAAATTGCCACAACCAGCGCACAAGCGTAGTTTGGGCACAGTCTAATACACATATATCTAAGCACCGAACGCTTGAATAAAGAGGAGGGTTTTGCAGGCCCTGCGAAATGTTAGCAGATCTGTCTGCGTTCGGACTGTGGAAGGGAGAGCATTCCACAGCACCAGCGCAGCGGCACTGAATGCCCTCCTCCGCGTTGAGCCTAGGTGAATGGACCAGGAGGTTTTGGGACTCGGATCGCAGTGGTCATGGTGGACTGTAATGGGAGAGGCGGTCCCTTAGATACACTGGCCCCAGACCATTTAAGGCCTTGAAGGTCAAGACCAGCACCTTGAAGGTGATCCGGTGCTCTATCGGAAGCCAGTGCAGTTTGCGTAACACAGGCGTGATGTGGCAGCGAGATGGAGAACCTGCCACCAGCCATGCTGCCGCGTTCTGCACCAGCTTGAGCTTCCAGATCACCGACAAAGGAAGGCCAATGTAGAGGGCATTACAGTAGTCTAGTCTTGAGATGACCGTGGCTTGGACCACTGTGGCTAGGTCATGACGGGACAGGTAGGGAGCCAGCCTCCTCGCCTGTCGGAGATGGCAGAAAGCCACTCCGCTGACGATGGAGATGTGCTTCTCCATCGACAGCTCGGAGTCAAGCGTGACTCCCAGGCTCTTTACCGATGAAGATGGGCGAAGTATCGCCCCGTCCAGGGTCGGAAGGCGGATCCCCCCCGTACCCGGACGACCCAGCCACAGGATCTCCGTCTTGTCCGGATTCACCTTCAACCTACTGGCTCGCAGACATCCAGTAAGGCCTCAAGGCAACGATGGAAATTATTGGGTACGGAGTCAGGCTGGCCCTCCGTCCCCAGAATGAGCTGGGTGTCATCCGCATACACTCCAGCCCGAAGCTGCGTGCCAACCGAGCAAGTGGTCGGACATAGATGTTAAATAATAAATGGAAAAATTAACGGAAGCAATTGTAGCACAGCAGTTCTCGTTTGTGCCTGGGGGCCAGGAAACAGCACCGGGGGTTCCATTAGCATTACGGCCTGCACCTGCAGAGATAGATTCTGAAGAGGATTTGGAAGGGTTACCTGAAGGAGCGTTTCCCATCACTGGGCCTCTTTCTCCCACTGAAAGCTTGGCTTGGGATGAAAGTTGGCTTGACCCTTATGCAGACATAGATGATAACCAGGTGCAAATGGAAAGCAGTGATAGCGAAAGTTATGAACACCCGGGTGGGAGAGGCTCACAGGAGCTTCTGAGTGAAAACATGGAAGAAAGTGGCTGGGAAGATTCTAGGGAGGAGAGCTCTCATGGAGATAGGGACCCAGGTGCTGGGAGACAAGGCCGAACCTTTGATAGAAGTAGTATTGAGTCCAGGAGAAGGGGATGGTACCGCAGCCTAGACAGGCCGAGGTCCGTCAGCAGAGATTGGAGACGACGAAGCCTAGAGCGTCGGGGACCTCGGCCGAAAGATTAAGTATAGGATCCGTGGGAACGAATCCCCAGTGCTTCGGCCATGTCTCTTCTGAGCAGACGTGTAGCGAAGTTGGTCCACGGAGCTAAGTTGGCTAGTGGCCACCCAGTCTTGCCTTGCATTTACCTTGCCTTGTTCCTGAATCCGCATTGCTGCGCGGAGCCCTGCTTAAGCCTTTGGATTACTTTACCAAGTTGTTTTGGACATTGTTTGCTTCAAGCCTTTGGATTGCATTGCTATTTTATGGACAATTTACCTTTTGAACTGTTTTATATTCAATAAAGTAGTTAGCCTTCAGTCCGTCTCTGTGTGTGTGATTAAGGGGCCGGTCAAGTCCGTGCATCGTGACAGCAATAAGGGAGGGGAACACCAAGAGAAACCACAAGTGGGACTGGGAACTACTCAAAAATACTGTAAAAAAGAGTGTAATGTAGATATCAAGATGTAAATGGACGGATATGCATTGGTAAAAAAAATGACTATGAAATGTTGAAATAACACCACTCGCCTCATCGAGCTGACAATGTACTTTCCTATTATAGGGATAAAAAGGAAAGGTCGGGAAGCGGATGAACGCGATTAACATTGAAGTTAGAACAAGAGCGGTATAGCTTAAAAATGAAGAATGATGTATCACCCCCTGGAACTTTTCTGGAGCACCACTAATCACTTTCACTTTCTGCTCTAACCACAAAGGTGGATACTCTCTGCGACCTAGCGCTTTATCGCCTCTTTACTATCCAAGATACTTGGTATCTATCTTTTTATCCCACTGTCACTTTGTTTTTATTCTGTGAAAACTAATAAGGATTGTTTTACAAAAATAATAATAACAATAATAATAATAAAGGGGAGAGAATTGCCCCCTGAGGCACCCCACAATGAAGTGGGGTGCCCCCGGAGACAACCTCACCCCTTCTCACTCGCTGGGACCGGTTCCGGAGGAACGAGGACAGTCAACTAAGGGCTGACCCCCTCACTCCAGCCCCGGCCAATCGGTGGGTCAAGAGATCGTAATTGACAGTATCGAACGCTGCCGTGAGGTCCAATAACATGAGCAGGGCCGATCCACCTTGATCTAGTTGGTGACGCAGCTTGTCTGTGATGGTGACCAGCACAGTCTCCGTCCCATGCCCCGAACGGAAGCTGGACTGGAAGGGGTCGAACCAAGTTGCATCATCTAGGTAGGACTGCAGCTGCTCCATTGCTGCCCTCTCAACCACCTTGCCCAGGAACGGCAAATTCGATACTGGGCGGTAGTTGGAAGGGACAGACGGATCTAGGTTCGGCTTCTTTAGCAATGGAGTGACCACTGCCTCTTTCAATCCCCCTGGAAAAGCTCCTTGCTCGAGGGAGCTGTTAACTAATTTCAACAGGGGGTCACGTAACCCCTCCAGGCAAGCTTTCACCAGCCAGGAGGGGCACGGATCGAGGGAGCAAGTGGTCGATCTAGTTGCAGTGACTATCCTATCAACAGCTTCTGTGTCCAGTGGTCGAAATCGGTCGAAGGTGGGCCCGGCAAGAGGCCACGGAGTCTCAAGTTTGCTGACTGTATCAAGAGTAGGGGGAAGGTCCCGGCGGAGGGCCGAAATCTTGTCCGCAAAATAGCTCTGAAAAACCTCGGCAGTTAGGGCCTGATCATCATTTTTTGGGATGGTAGGGACCATCCTTAAAGACCTAATCACTTTAAACAATTGAGCCGGGCGTGAGCTAGCGGACGCTATCAAGGCTGCATAGTATGAATTTTTCGCAGCCTTGACAGCTTGCTCATAAGTCTCCATAATAAGCTTATAAGCCGATTTCGAGCCTTCATCACGGAGCCTCCTCCACTTGCCCTCTAGCCGTCTCTTTTCCCGTTTCGTCGATCTGAGCTCCTCAGTAAACCAGGGAAACCGATTTCGGCGGGGCCGGAGAGGGCGTCTAGGGGCAATCTCATCGAGAGCGTTGGATAGTCTAGTGTTCCAGATGTTAACTTGCTCATCGATTGAGACGCTGACAGACTCCAGATCCCTCAGAGCATTCAGGAACCTGGTTGGTTCCATAAGTCTCCTTGGGCGAACCCAAATTTGTTCGGCGCCCTTGCAGGGCGGGGGAGCATGCTCAATCCGGATCCTCAGAGCACAGTGATCTGACCACGGCACCTCAGTAATAGAGGCTAGGGTCACTTGGACGCCTGCGCTGAAGACAAGGTCCAAGGTATGACCTGCCTGGTGGGTGGGTCCCGACTCACAAAGCGAGAGCTCTAGTGTTGCCATGGTAGACACTAGGTCCACTGCCCCTGGTGACAATGAGGCTGTGTCGGCATGAACATTGAAGTTCCCCAGGACAATGAGCCTGGGGAACCTCAATGCCCAGTCCGACACAGTCTCTAGCAGCAGGGATAGACTCTCTGCTGGTGCGCTGGGCGCTCGGTACACCAGCAGGAAGGCTATACTCTCAGGGGCGTCCCACACCAACCCGGGACGTTCAGCGCAGGCACCGCTCTGAGGGCTAACATATCTCGGGAGAGCAAAGCTCCCCCTTCCCATTCCTGTTCTGGTGGGTGACAACGTAGCCTAGGGGAACTAGTTCTTGTAAGCAGGTGTTATCGCTGTCTTGAAGCCAGGTTTCTGTTATGCCAAATAGGTCTGGTGTTAGTTCAGTGAGGAACTCTTTGATGGTGGACGTCTTGTTCCTAATTGACCTAGCATTCACCAACACCAGAGAGGAAGGGGAAGAAACTGGATGCCTGTCATCAGTGTGCCTAGGGATAGGCCGTCATATTGCGACCTCCCCTTGTTCTTGCATACTTCTTTGCACTCGGCCTGCGCCTACCAGTTAAAATAGACAAGTTTCCCAAACTTTTCTACATTAACATGATTAAATCAAGCAGAATTTACTTCATTGTGATTGTGCACAGGATAGCATCCTCATGGTATTATTCTGTTTCCTTTGAAATGTGTTCATGGAAGTCAATGGGCTTTATTTCTTAGAAAGTGTACCTAGAGCTGCAGCCATTGGCTCATAAATATTACATGTGAGCAAATAGAAACTGAACATCTTGCCAATGCTGCAGATAATGGAAAGTGAGTATAATAATGCAGACCCATGTGTGTGCTTTTTTTAAAGAACTAGTTTATTATCCTGTCTATGCCTCTTGTTTTCAGATCAACAAATGCAATTAAGTAGTCTCTTTTTCTCTACACTGCACTTTAGTTCAGGGCATCCCCCCATACAACCATAAAGCAAAGTATTCCTGATATAAGCCTGGTTTCCTTGAATGGAAACTTAGAGTATGGCCTGTATGATGTATAGGCCAGAGTTTGAAAAGAATATGCACATGCATAAGTCACCCAATGTTTGTGGAATGAAAGGATCACCATTGTGCAATGTGTAAATTGTGAAAGTGGAATTGCACAGATAGCACACTCATTTGTGTCTTGTCTTTGCAAATGGTGCATTCTGTGATACAAGTTGTGGTCTGTAATCAATCTCTTCTTTACACTGTGTTCGTACATCCTATACTTTGCATTGCAGTTATGCACCCTATATTTTGCACTATGATATTGCATCCTGTATTTTACGTTGTGTAATAGCACTTGGCCATTGACAGGTGTCACACGCATAGTGGATCAACTATGTGTTCACACACATAGTGAATCTCCACATGCAAGTCTTCATGCTATGCTAAGAGGATGTTGGATTGAGGCCATAGTCAGGTACAATTTTTCAGAGGAATTTTTAAATTGTTAGTGTGTTATTGAGGGGCCCCTGGTGGCACAGCAGGATAAACCGCTGAGCTGCTGAACTTGCTGACCAAAAGGTCGGTGGTTCGAATCTGGGGAGCGGGGTGAGCTCTTGCTGTCAACTAAGTAAACAAGGCTCAGGGGCTAAACAGCCAAACCAAACAATACCCAAGGTGGGTCACAAAACACAACAGGATAGAAATATCTCAAAATTTCAATTTAGCGATCTGTAGTATATAGTACAACAAATTAAGTTCATATACAACGCAAGAAATACAATACCCAAATGGCTGTAAACATAAAGAGAGTTCCACGAGGGGGATATCCAAAAATCAATGTGTTTGTAGAATTCAAAAAGTTTCCAAATGGAGAGTAAGACTCACCAGTGTGAGTATTTGTAAACGTTCCAACCTAGCCCCCGATGGGGAATGACACAAATCCTCTGGCAGACACAAATCCTCTGGCAGAGCGACGGGAGGTCGAGGACGCTGAGGAATGGGTTGTAATCCTCAGGAGATGATGACAACAAAGGGCCGACGGTTTACAAATGCAAATATATGTATAGCCCTACGAAATCCGTTTCACCGCTTGATGTGGTTTTCTCAAGGCAAAATCAATAACAATCTTAGGTGTCCATAATCTGAAATAAAATTACATAATAAAATAGGGTAACGCCCCAGAAAATTTTACAAAATCACAGCCGCAATAAAGAGGGTATACATACCAGTAATGGAAATCAAATATAACCCGGGCTAAGTAGCTTCCATATGTGTGACCGAAAGTTAAAGAGACAGCAGTAACAGGGGGTATATATAATGATATGAGAGGGTTAAATTAGTGAATTGAGAGAGATGACGCCATTCAACCTGTTAGGCCATTCGGAATTAAGAAGGAGGGTCCATTTGATTTCAGCTGATCTTAACAAGTTGGTTGGATTCTGGTGTGGAGTAGCATTGATCTTTTCAAGGACTCTCAGTTTTAAAGAAGCTGGAGAATGTTGTTTCTCTTTACAATGTTTATAGAATGCTGAATCTATTGCTCCATGATTAATTCGTGATCTATGCTCAATAAAACGGGTGCGCACGGATTTCCTAGGCCTATACATATATTTGCATTTGTAAACCGTCGGCCCTTTGCTGCCATCATCTCCTGAGGATTACAACCCATTCCGCAGCGTCCTCGACCTCCTGTCGCTCTGCCAGAGGATTTGTGTCTTCATTCACTTTTGGATCGTGTTGTTACCATCGCTTCTCGTATTTGCGGGCCTCCGGGATTTACAAATATTCGCATTGGCGAGTCTCATTCCCCATCAGGGGCTAGCTTGGAACATTTACAAATACTCACACTAGTGAGTCTTACTCTCCATTTGGAAACTTTTTGAATTCTACAAACACTGATATTGATTTTTGGATATCCCCCTTGTGGAACTCTTTTTGTGTTTACACCCATTTGGGTATTGTATTTCTTGCGTTGTATATGAACTTAATTTGTTGTGCTATATACTACAGATCACTAAATTGAAATTTTGAGATATTTCTATCTTGCTGTGCATTGTGACCCACCTTGGGTATTGTTTGGTTTGGCTCTTGCTGTCAACCCCAGCTCTTGTTAACCTAACACATCAAAAATATACAAATCTGAGTAAATCAATAGGTACCGCTTCAGTGGGAAGGTAACGGTGTCCCATGCAGTCATGCTGGCCACATTAGGAGGTGTTTATAGACAACGCTGGCTCTTTGGTTTAGAAATGGAGGTGAGCACCACCGCCCAGAGTTGGACACAACTAGACTTAATGTCAAGAGGAAACCTTTACCTTAGGGTGTTATTGATAGTGAGTATACTGGGAGTATGCAGAGTAGATGCCCTGGACTCAAACCTTCTTGGCAACTTATGCCAGTATACCACACTTTTAAGCCAGTAGAAGGGGCATTGCATAGGAGCAATAATGGAGGGAAATTGAAAATGGAAGAAAACCTGATGTATACAGAGAGAGCCATATGTTTTGTTAAAATGATAAACTGAACCCTTAACTCTTTCCTCTAAAAGTGTGTAGAAGTAAACAAAAAAGGAATAAAAGTTTGCAATCCCACAAGTACATTAAGCCCCTACATTCAGAATTACAGAAACGTGACTAATGGCTTGTCTCATAGCTATTCTTCATGAGTATTACACTTCATAGGTGAATACTATCATAGTTCAATTTCCTATAATCGTAAAATGCATGCTCAGTTTGGCTCTTGAAGGCATAATCTAAATAGTTGTAGCAGCTGGTTCTAAACTATATAAGGATGTTCAAGTGTCAACTCAGCAGTAGCCTTGATATTAATTAACTGGCAGTGGTGTATATCTATTCTGAGAGTCTTTGTCCAGACATTAGCAACCAATGAATGCTCAAGTCCTTGGAGAACTATGTAAATAGTTTACCTAGGAAGCTAATGATATTTTCCTGTTCAGTTTGCTGTGACTGAAGAATCATCTGAATATTAACCAATATTAACTCAAAACAACAGAGACCCATCTGCTTTAATGTAGCTAACATTACAGATTAAAAATAAAGAAATCCTACTAAAACTTTTTAGCTGCTGTGGGAATAATTTCCTGTTCCGCATGCATATGTTGTAGAAGTTGTAGTAGAAGGAAGTATTGAATGTCTTCTGCAACCATCTCCCCATTGGGTTGCTGTGAGTTTTCCAGGCTGTATGGCCATGTTCCAGAAGCATTCTCTCCTGATGTTTCGCCCACATCTATGGCAGGCATCCTCAGAGGTTGTGAGGCCTGTTGGAAACTAAGCAAGTGGGGTTTATCTATCTGTGGAATGTCCAGGTTGGGAGAAAGAATTCTTGTTTGTTGAAGAAAGTGTGAATGTTGCACTTGACCACCTTGATTAGCATTGAATGGCCTTGTAGTTTCAAAGTCTGGCTGTTTCCTGCCTGGGGGAATCCTTTGTTGAGAGGTGTTAGCTGGCCCTTTCTAGCACATTTTTAGAAAGTTTTCTATTTTCTATGTAGTCCATATTGTGCATAATGATGTTCTATTACAATAAACACATTAAGACCGAATGATTTAGAAAATGTTTGAACAAATCATTTAAAGCAGTGTCTAGTCATAATCGGTAATGAATTAACAACAAAAAACCAACAGTTAATTATTTGTCACATGCCTACTGTTCTACAAAGAAGAGTACAGCATTGTTTCTCATTACGTTTTTTGATACTAGCTAACAGATGGAAAAGTGCGACACATTTTATTTTTACAAGTGGTACAAATAAGGTTACAGTGCTTATTCGCCTGATTTCATTTGTGGGCTAAAAATAGTGATGTGGGGAAACAGAATGATAAATATTCTTAGAAAAAATATTTGAAGTATATTCACTATTCTTTGATCCTGTTTGGTATCATTCTTTCCATAAGCTGCAGCTGATTTTATGCTATTTATTCTTCAGGTACTGCCTTTTTTCCCCTCCCTAAAATATTCATGTGACTGATCCCTGATAATCAGGGATCCCATGCTGAACAGGATGTCTTAATAACACTATGAAGTCAATCAGAAATAGCTATATAGCAACATCACTGAGGTGAAATGCATTTGAATGCAAATGAATGGAGTACTTGATGCATTGCTCACGTAAATGTTATTAGGTAATCAGATGACCAAAATACATAATATAGCTAAGCAAATGGGGCTTCACAGTGGCTTGATTGAAACAAATAGTGAAATACAGATGTGCATCGCCCACACATGCTCAACACACTGCCATGTACTGAGCATGCCTGCTCTCCCCTTCTCACTCGGAGTCTCAGAAACCGCCCTCCTCTTGGCTAAGAGGCCAGCTGAGAGGCCAGCCAATCACAGCAGGAGGAGGGTTTTTGGTGGGAGGATTCACTGTTTCCAAAAAGAAATAGGTAGAGAGATCTTCAACCTTCTCTGCCAAAGGGGTTCCTAGGACCATCAGAAAAGGGTGCTTTCTTATGGTCTTTGGAAACCTGACACCCCTTCCCATGACCTTCCCAGGGGTCCCAACCACCAGGTTGAGGAACACTGAACTATATGATTCTGTGATGATTCCCCCCATCCTTATTGACACTGCTCTCTCTGTGGTTGCTCTAGTTCAACATCACAGGCATCATTCCTATCATCATTTCTTGGAAGTGACTTTTGGGCCGAGTGATCCATGAAATGAGTGGGCAAACCACTTTTTTTTTTACTTTGAAGGAACAGTAAAAAAAAACTTGGATGGAAAAATGTGCTAACCCCACTAAATAATTGTTATGCTTAAATCCATGTTGTTTCATAAGGTTCAGTTGATTAGGTCCCATATATTTCCCAGGTAATGTTATAAACCCTTTTTGGAGATACAACAGATAAATTATTCTTTATTTCACAATAACTGAATTTACTAGGCAGGTAAGATTTTTTAACATTGTTTTCTTCTTAATGACATAGTAAATTAGATTCCAGGGCTCTAAACCCTAGAGTTCAATTAAACCAGATGTTTGAAAAACAGATCATAATTTTTATTTGAATAACATTCCAGAACATTTCCCAAATAAACCAAAAAAGCAATCTGTCCTGAGCTTTCTGTGCTGCATACTAAACCATTCCTTAGTGCTTAACATCGTTTGAGAAACTGTTTGTAAATGGGGTGCACTGAACTGTACAAAAATGGGAGACTAAAGTAGTCAGTCAGTTTGCAGTGGATTTTGGAAACTGTCCTTAGCTGGAGTATTCTTTAATTTCTCCATACCACCGAAGATACCAAAAGATCTCAAATATAAGATGTGATTATTTACCTACAACAACAAATACAAGAAACAAAAATCATTGCAGGTAAGACATCTGTGCACTGCAGTATTAATTTGTGTCATCTACTCACAAGATTCAAACCCAATCAAATAGGCCCTATAATATAAACTGTAAAAGCATTCCACACTTTCAGCATATTCTTGGTGCATTTTAAAAAACTCAATTCCTCTTTCTGCAAAATATATTTCTGGTCAGATGGACTTGTGGACATTTCCCTCTACACATATATCATTCCACAACCTCACCAGCTTGGTCTGAACTTTAGCTGAGATCTATTAACCAGGGCTTCTTAAGCATCTATCTAGTACCAAAGTCAAGTTTGTGTTCTCTGCAAAATGCAGACAGTATATACTGCAGAGTGTCTGTTTGTATAAAGTGTGTGTGTGTGCCTGTGTGTGTATTCTTAGGCCTCTTCTGAAGATGGATCAAACCAAGCTTTGTGCCCAGTTGTGTGAAATAAACTATATAAGTTTTGATTCAAGCGCATTGATGACTCAAAAGCCAATCTGAGATAGGCAAGTCCGGTTTCATAAAGTACAGCAGAAAGTATCCTTGGGTGATGTTGTTTTCAAGTTACGGTTCTTTCTGCGTTGTCATTTCTCTTCGAGACCCGTTTGGCATGTCTTCTCGAAAGAGGCTTCAGCATTATGGATAGTACATCTCCATGCCTCCCGATGTGAGGCCAGGGTGGACCATTGTTGGTGATCAATCTGGCCGAGCCTGAAATGTTGTTTCAGGGAGTCCTTATATCTCTTTTTTGGGGCACCTCTCTTGCGCTGACCCATGGCAAATTCATCATAGAGTAGTATCTTTGGGAGGCAGTGGTCTTCCATCCTAGAGATGTGCCTTGCCCAGTGCAGCTGTGTTTTCAATAGCATGGCCTCAATGCTGGTGATCCCTGCTTGCTCAAGGACAGCAACATTTGTCACATAGTCAGTCCAGTGTACATTTAGGATTGAGTGAAGACAGAACTGATGAAAGCGTTCGAGGTGTCGTAGGTGTTGGCGATAGGTGACCAATGTTTCAGACCCGTAAAGGATAATAGGCAGTATGATAGCTCTGTACACATTGATTTTGGTGCTTTGCCTCAGGTGTTTGTTACTCCAGACTCTCTTGTGAAGCCTTCCGAATGCACTATATGCCTTTGCTAATCTGTGATCTATCTCTTTAACAATCTTGGCATCTGAAGAGATGATGCTTCTCAGGTAGGTGAACTGCTGAACAGACTTAAGCACAGATTTGCCTATGCTGACGTGGGGATGATGGTGTTTTTCCTGTGGTGCGGGCTGATCGAGAACTTCTGTTTTCTTCAAGCTGACTTCCAGCCCAAACAGCTCTGCAGGTGTTACAAAGCAGGATGTTAGGTGCTGCAAGGCTGCTTCTGAATGGGTGACAAAGGGCAGCATCGTATGCAAAAAGCAGCTCATGGACTAGATAGTTTAGAGCCTTAGTGCGATCCCTCAGACAGTTTAAATTGAACAAGCTACCATCAGTACGATAGCGTATATATAAATGCCTTCTTCTTCGAGATCTTCTTCTTCTTCTTCGAGACCTTCGTGCAATACACACACACACACACACACACACACACACACAGTATATAGCACAAAATGGGCTTGTTTTGCAAAAAGTCCTAAAATATATTGTAAATTTGATTCTAACCCCCCAAATAAAGCACACAAAGTCTCATCCAGATTTGAAAATTGTTGTGTCTGTGTAAAATGAATGAAATAAGTGAATAATTATATCTGTAGGAGTTCAATTTATATCATCATCATCATTTCTTACCTGCCTCTTCTCATGGCAAAGAGGGTAAAATATTTTCCTTCTCATCTTTTGGCAGATATGCCCATTGGCTTGATTAAATATTCAAAATGCATATAATTCATTCACATGCATACCATTCACTGGATTTCCAATCAGGTCGTGAATATTGTTGCTGATACAGCAAAAACCAGCAGTCCTCTATGCACAAAATGATATATCAGCACACATGGAAGAATGCCAAGGTTTGTAGAAGGTTGAACAACTCTTAGGGGTAGAAATCCTCCAACAAATTCAAAGATGACAACACATATACAGTAGGGTGTAGCTTGCCAGCTGTCTGACAGCGAAAAAATAGGTAGAGGGAGTGGATTAGTTGGGGGTGACTGACTGAGGAAGAAATTGAACGGAAATATGCAAGACTGAAGTAATATGCTGGAAGTTCCATTCTGTAAATCATGTCTCCCAATGTACTAATGCAAGTAACACATTCTGCATAAATAGGCACCTTTTGTCTACTGTATCAGATTCACTTTGTGCTTTCAAATAAAAGTTCAGGATCACTCATACCATCATCTTTGCTTCTGCCAACTTTGAACACATGTTCCAGCAATCCTTTGTGCCATTTCCTCTGCCACCTTTCCTTGCAATGTATAAGTATCTCCGTTACATGTGAGATGCTACACTGCATTAGTACAGAAGTATGATCAATAAATGGCCAATTCACTCAGTGCGCAGGAAGACCTTGCCAAGTGGAAGGTCAGGCTTGATGAGAATACAATAACTTAAATGTCACTGTGCAATTGCACAGTGACAATAATTAGGGTATTACTTTTGTGTAGACACAATGATTAAACAAGTCAGCTGTGAAAAAAGTGAAGACGAATTGAAAGGAAAGTAGGTTCCAAGAACCTTTTATATTGTCTTCCTTTTCTGTGTTACTTCTTTCAATGCTTCTCCTTTCCCTTGTGGAGAATATATTTCCTTTCAGGAGGAACACATTTTGTAAAGATAAATTATTGTAGTAGTATTTGCCTTTTTAAAAGTTATAAACAAAACAGTGATTCTTTAGAGAATGAAGGAGAGAGGAAGACTTGTGAAAATTAATTGACTGATTCTGTGACTTCGAATGGGAACTTCTTTTTTAAAAAATAATTTTATTTGAGTTTTAAATAACTATTATAATAAAAGCAAGGAGAGGTGGTATAGGTAAGGGTAAGGTTTCTGGTATCTGGGGAGGAAAGAAGTGGCAGCACCTGCACTGGCTGCCAATTGAATGCCGGATCACTTTCAAGGTATTAGTTCTTACTTTCAAGGCCTTATATGGTCTGGGGCCAGTGTACCTACGGGATTGCCTGATTCCATATAACCCCCCAAGATCACTCCGTTCTGAAGATCAGAACCTTCTCGCCACTCCTAGTGTGAAGTCTTTCCATCTGACTTTGACGCAGCACAGGGCCTTCTCTATCATTGCCCCGGCCCTCTGGAATTCCCTACTATCAGAAATGCGGGCCCTACAAAACTTGGCTTCTTTCCGTCGAGCCTGCAAGACGCATCTGTTTAGACAAGTGTTTGGAACCCTGTGACTTAAACATATTTTATCTACTATTCTATGTATATCTTATTCTATGTTTTACCCATTGTCTGTTACTGAGTTGTGTTGTAAACCGCTCCGAGCCTTTGGGAGTGGCGGTCTACAAATCCAAATAAATAGATAAATAAACAAATAAATAAATAAATATTAGGAAAGGGAAAGAAGGTAGGTGTTGGGATTGTCAGGGAATATAGGTAGGTAAATCTGGGAATGGGTAGTGAGAAAAGATAGAAACGAAGGTCTTGTTAACTTCCATCTTCTTTCTTCGGTGGTAAATCAAAATGTATTATTTCAGTCTATTAATGTGTGTGTGTGTGTGTGTGTAGATAGATAGATAGATAGATAGATAGGAAAGTTTCAGATTCTTTCATGATTCTAAGTCCTTTTGTATTTTCTTCCACAATACCTCATAGTTATTCTTGTATAGTTGTGAATTCTTTGCTGTTATTTGTATCCCGAGGTATTGGATAGTTGTTATGACCTGCATGTCAAACATTTTTCCCAATGTTTGTTGTTTACTTTTGGAAACATTTTTGTTAATATTTTTGTCTTATATCTATTAATTTTAAATCCTGCCAGTTTTCCAAAATCTTCGATTTCCTTTATCCATATCTTAATATTTTCATTGGGATCCTCGATGAAACATATTAGGTAATCTGCAAAGGCTTTCACTTTGTAATTTTGTTTTCCTATATTTGGGCATTTTAGCAGTTTATTTTCTCTGATTTTCCTCATTAAAATCTCAATTGACATTATAAAAATCAGTGGGAAGAGAGAGCATCCCTGTCTCGTGCCCTTTTGTATTTGAAAACTCTTCATCGGTTGGCCATTTATCCAGATTTTTGCTCTTTGTGTGTTATAGATTGCACCAATAGCATTTTGGAATTGGTATCTGTGACGACCTGCCACTGGTTTTGGAGATTATTAATTAAAATAATACTCCCGGTAGTACTGCCACCAACCTAATACTCAAATTAGGATTTTGAGATTGTTAATTAAGATGTTTACTTGGTAGTTCTTTTAACCGAGTCGCCCAAAACAACCAAACTGTGAGGAACTAAAAGATAGAGGGATTAAAGTTAACAAATAAAAAGAATTTATTAATTAACAAATGGCTAGCAATGAGGCACAGATCGTAATGGTTCTATAGAGAGGCAACAATAGCGTATGGTTACTGATAATATGCTGGAGCATGCGGTTACAGAAAATAAGATGCTAAGCATGTGGTTACAGAAAAATAGTGCACTAAGCTTAGATCTTAACAATACTCTAGTCAGTACTGAGTCTTGACTAAAATATAAACCTGTCACCCTATTGTCTGAAAATAGCAGTGAACAGCTGGTTCCTATTAGGGCTTCTATCCACTAGAAATCCCCCCGAGTCTTGCCTGACTGAGTTAGCTACCTGCTAACTCCCAGCCTCTAAAACCCACCTTTCCCTCTATACACTGAGGAGACAAGGTGTTTAGTCTGACTCTACAAAGTCAGCCCTAATGGCTCTAACCTAACTATCAGTGTCACCACAAACACCCTGGATGTGCCACTATAGTAACAGACTGGTCAGAATCTATGGCTGAGGCTTGGAGGATATTGTCACTCCACCCTCAAACCACGACAGCTACAGCTGAGATGTCTCTCAATCAAAGCTCTGCCCAAGACTGAGAATCTTTCTGACAAGATCCCTCCTTTAGTCAGCTCTGCTCCTCCCCTCTGGCACTCAGCCAATCACAGGGCACTCCTATCTCTGAGCAGGATTGACTCTAAGGCCACGCCCCCTCTCTGGCTATGACCTCCCCCTGATGGCTGTTAGCTGCAAATCCCTTACCAAAATGGATGCCAGCTATCTTCCAACAGAAATCTAAAACTTCCAAGCAGGCTTTCCACCCACTTAGGACAGGTGAGTCCTTACAGTATCCCATATCCATTTCCTTTATTAACAATTGGGAAAAGTCCCAGTTTAAGTTATCAAAAAGGAATTGCGATATCAACACCATATGTATACATTATCTATAAAAAAGCAATTTTAACATAATATAAGACTATTCTGCTTCCATCTTTAGGCTCATTTTTCATTTGTGGTTGCATACAGTACTTGTTCCAAGATACTAGCCTAAAAACCATTGAGATTTTCATTCTTCTTTTTCAAAGATCCAGGGGAGAGAAATTACCACTCTTTCTTCTACCCAATAATATTTATCATCACATTGCACTGACATCTCAAGAACAACTTTCTACATGGTTACGGCACATTGCAGTGTTATCTAATATTTGAAAGAAAACGATATCTTGGAAAGAGTTGAGAGCTTAGTAATTTCCAGTATCAGAGATGTCTGTCTTTATGCATTTTTATAAATAAGATTTGTCACCAGAGTGTTTGCATGAGAATTTCTACCTTGATCAAACAGAAAAAATAGAAGATAATTCAAAAACAGTGGTATTGTCGCACTCCAGGGGACCTGGACCCTCTCTAGATGTATTCACACAACACGAGCACTTGAAATATAGTCATTTATTGGAAGCAAGTAATATCAGCAATATATTGAAGAATAAAAAGGTAAAAAGAAAACACATCTATAATCCAAGCAGGAAGGTTTCAGGAGCCAAAGCAATACAGGTGAAATAAATCCAATAGAATCCCAATGCGTTCAATAGAGTCCAAGAGAATCAATAGAGTCTAAGAGAATCAAAGTCCCGAAAACTTAAACTAGAAACTTCCATAGACAAAGCAGAAAACTTGAGTCCCAAAGCAAGAGGATCTTCCTGCATCAACGTTGCCAGAAAACTGGGGGTCTCTACAACAAGCAGCAGTAAAATAGTCAGCCAAACCACTTTCGATTATCTAATTAAAACATAGGCCTTGAATTTTGCCAATTAAAATTCCTTCTCTGCTGACTTCACGATCAACACAGGTGTTGCTTATCTCACTCTAGTTTACACAGACAAGTTCCCAGAGAATCTTCGCTCATAAAAATTCCCATCCCTTGTATCAGTTTGCACTGCAGGTCCCACAATTCTGGTAGCCAAAGAAGCCACAAGCCCAACAGGTATTATTCTGTACCAACATACAATGGGATCTTGTAACATTTTTGAGACTAAGTGGGAGAAAAAAAGATGGTAAATTGAATTAATATTGACTCAGTTCATATTAAATTAAGTTGGATGAACAATCTGTTTCCTTGGTACATTTAGGAGGTTCATTATCCTCTAAGTCAAAGCTATTTCTTTAAGACTATGTTTTTCTAATTTTTCTCATCCACAAAATAATAACCAATATTACAGATCTGGGGGTTTATATGCACTGTAGATTTAATTTGGTTTTTCACCACTTTAACTGCCACAGTTCAATACTATGGAATCATGGGAGCTGTCGTTTTACCAGACCGTTAGCCTTCACTGCCAAAAGTGCTGGTGTATCATTAAATTGCAAAGTTAAAATCATGTGAAACTGAATTAATTCAACAGTGTAGATGCACTAGATAGAGGTGAATTTTAGGGGTCAATTTCCAGACATATAGTAACCCATTTTTTATTTATTGTAAGCTCACTGCTCCTCTATATGGACTGAGGTTTCAAAGTATCACAAAATATTGTATTGTGCATTAAACTGAAGATTAGAAGTAGTAGTTGTCTGCTTTTTATGGAAGTTTATCTGGCATTAATGGTCAGCTCACTAAGAAATGGCTGATAAACTACTGAGGACTAAGCCTTCCTTTGAAAAGAATTTGAAAACTATTCTTCTAAAATTGAGGGAAATACGTCCTAACTAACAAAACATTGAATTGAAAATGTGATGGTGGGCTTTTTGGAGCTTGAGCTGCACTTACAGCAGCATAAAGTTATCTATCCATTAGGACAGAGACATTGTTGTTGTTAAAAAGGTGCTGATATTGTGATAAGTTGATATAAGCCCCACTTAAAATAAAGAGCAAGCCAGTTAGTTTTGCTTTATGGCATCTTTCCAAAAGGAAACTGTCCTTGATTTACTATACTTTCTTTCAGAAATCTAATTCCCTCTCTGCACCCATATCAACCATCACAACCGATGTCAAAACCTGCGGGATATTTCATTCTATTGCAGACTTCCAGCTGTGCCAGTGAATCTTTCTCCAGAGATTTCTGTACAGTCATTTGATAAAAGATGAAGCCTAACAGCTGTGCCCTCCCCTTTCTTGACAATTATGAAATTCTAGTGATAATACAGGAAAAATTATCATAATTCACCTCCATCAGACAGCATTTAATGAACCTCTTTACCTATGGGAGCTCTTGATTTAGCCTTTCTAAAAACCTAACCATGTGGGCATTGATGTAGTTAATAGACAAGTAATAGACAAGTAATATTTTGATGTTTAACTTTTTCCCTTTCTTCTTTAGGCTTCTGATACCCATTGCAATATGACTTTGGATAATGTGGTTAACAATGAAGACATTGTTTTATATGTTTAAATGTTTTAATGTATTTTATAATTCTATTTAAATGTTTATTTTAACTTTAATTGTTTGAAGGCATTGAATAAAATTGCATAAGTGTAACCCACCTTGAGTCCCCCTTGAAGTGGAGAACGACAGGGTGGAAATGTTGTAAATAAAATAAATAAATAAAATATTATTTCTGCAGCATGTAAAGAAAAAGCAGGAAAGGGGATTTTTTCCCTGCTGGAGTTACTAAAGGAGCTCCAAATAGTTACAGATTGCTAGAAGTCCAGGAGGAGATAAGAAGGATGATGAAAACATTTCTGAATATTTTGAATTATTTTCTGTATTTTAGATTTTCCCCCCAAAATATATCCAAGCATTGTTTATACACATAAGGAATGTTCTGGGGATTGTTTGCACAAAATATTGTTCGCAAAAAAGGCTATGTTCTTATACATGTCCCAACACAAATGATTTTTTTAAAAAAGAAATACTTATTCTTCTTCACCTGAAGAGTAAAATGCTATGGTATTTGACCATTTTAACAGGATGTCTTATTGTGTCTAGATACACCGTTTTGCCAAGTATGACAAAATGTGAATATTCTTAGCATCTTTCCTTTTTAGCCAAACAACAGCAGATCCTTTTGAAACTTCTTGCTTTAAGATGAGGAAAAGAAATGAATGCAGATAGCAATATTTTCATTTTATTTCTGTTGTTTAATTCAGGTTCAGTTTAATTCAGTTATTTAAAATTCCACTTTCATCTCACTATTTTTAAAAGGCCTTAATCATTAAAAGAATAAAAGCCCAACCAGTATGATCCCCATTTTATTAGATATGAACACAGTAGCAATACATTTCAAAGCTCTTTGCTTGATAGTATTAATCTATTTTCTCTCCTTTAAAAAAATCATTCCAATGAAATAATGGGATGCATCTTTTACAGATTTTGTATTCATCCACATCTGTGCCAGAGGTGAGTCATGGAACAATAACCTGAGAAGGCAGCCCTGCATTTTGTTGTACAAGGTGGTTTCAATTTATAGTCCAGAATACCTAGCAATTACCTTTCTTTGCTTTGTAAGAGAAGTCTCTTTGTTATTCTGAAGACTTTGCAACAGCTTCTATTGTGAACCTCTATTTTCAGGCATGTATAATTTAACCAAGTGGGACAAATTGTGTTTGTACATCAGACCTCATTTAAGAACATTATTTAATTCAGGAGTTGCTTTAAAATTTCTATAGTATTTGTCTGCTGTGATCATTTTTTTTGCAAAATGTCCTCAGAAGCACTTTAAGTATCTGTTGGGTTGTCTGCCTCACATTATCCTTTAAAACCTCCCTGCTACATACATTCTACCTCTGCTCGCATCCAGTGTTTATTTATTTTAAAATTTTAAAATTTTACATTTGGCCCGGCCAGGCTGGTTTTAAATTGTCTGTTATTGCTCTGTGTAAGTTATATTGATTGTATTGTTTTATGGAGTAGTTGCAGTCCTTCTTAGATGATGCAACATTGTTAGACCCCTTCCAGTCCGGCTTCCGTTCGGGGCATGGGACGGAGACGGTCCTGGTCTCCATCACAGACCAACTCCGCTGCCAGCTTGACCAAGGCGGGTCTGCGCTGCTCGTGTTATTGGACCTCACGGCAGCGTTTGACACGGTCGACCACAATCTTTTGATCCACCGCCTGGCCATGGCTGGAGTGAGGGAGACAGCCCTGAAATGGCTGGCCTCCTTCCTCCACCATCGGTCTCAGCGAGTGAGGAGGGGCGAGGTGGTCTCCAAGGGCTCCCCATTAGTCTATGGAGTCCCTCAGGGGGCCATTCTCTCCCCTCTGTTATTTAACATCTACATGCAGCCGCTTGCACAGCTGGTGCGGAGTTTTGGGCTTGAGTACCACCAGTATGCTGATGTCACTCAGCTCATTCTGAGGATGGAGGGCAGGCCTGGATCCGTCCCCGATAATTTCCAACATTGCCTCAAAGCCATTACTGGATGGCTGCGAGCCAGTAGGTTGAGGGTGAATCCAGCGAAGATGGAGATCTTGTGGTTGGGTCGCCCGGGTGGTGGGGATGTCCAGCTTCCAACCCTGGACGGTGTGGCGTTATGCCCATCGCCTTCTGTAAAGAGCCTGGGAGTTCACTTGGACTCCCAATTGACCATGGAGACCCAGGTCTCCATGGTCAGTAAATCTGCTTTTTTCCATCTCAGACAGGCTAGGCGGCTGGCTCCCTACCTATCCCCGAACGACCTGGCCACGGTGATCCAAGCCACGGTCATCTCGAGACTGGACTACTGTAAAGCACTTTATGTTGGCCTTCCTCTGTCAGTGACCCGGAAGCTCAAGCTGGTGCAGAACACTGCCGCCCGGCTCCTTTCTGGCACGCCAGCAGGTTGCCGCAAAACACCTACTTTGCAGGATCTGCACTGGCTTCCAATTGAGCACCGGATCACCTTCAAAGTGCTGATGCTTACCTTTAAGGCCTTGCACGGCCTGGGGCCAGTGTACCTGAGGGATCGTCTTTCCCCCTACTGCCCTACGAGATCACTCCGTTCCGACAATACCAACCTGTTAGCCATCCCTTCGGCGAAGTCGGCCAAACTGACTGCAACTCGCAGGAGGGCGTTCTCAGTGATTGCGCCCTTCTTGTGGAGTGCCCTTCCAGCTGAGACGCGTGCCATCCGAGATCTCTTACCTTTCAGGCGGGCTTGCAAGACCTATCTTTTCCAACAGGCCTTCAGCCTATAGGTCTGCTAATGCATAGCCCGCCGATCCTGTAACTTGTTGTAATTGGCCTTATATTGTTTTATATTGGCATGCCCTGCTGGCACGCCAGGTTTTAACGTAATGTTAGGCTGGGTGCATTTTATGTGTTTTAATCTTGTTTTAATGTGTTGTTTTATATATGCTTGTTGTGAGCCGCCCCGAGCCTTTTGGGAGTGGCGGCCCAGAAATCCAATAAATAAATACATAAATATTATTGATGTTGTGTTGTTTATTATGTGTCATTGGACTTGGCCTCATGTAAGCTGCCGTGAGTCCCCTTGGGGAGATGGTGGTGGGGTATAAATAAAGTATGATGATGATGATGATGATGATTGCTTAAATTTTGCTTAGATGGTAAATCTAAGTCATGCTTTAGTAAGCAGTGCTTCACAAAGTGTTAGTGCTTTTTTGGGACCCTATTTAGAAAGACATTCAGTTAAAATGTATCTCATAAATCAATATTTAGAACAGGAGAAGGAACCTGGATGTGCCTGAGCATGTCCTACCCTGTGTATAATTTTGACCAAGTGGGTTTTTTTTCTATTTCTGTAAAGTAATTCCTTTCCTAAGACAATGGTATGGAGTCACCGTAAGTTGACGGCAACTTGAAGGTACATATACACAGAGATTGCTTGCAGGATACCTAGCCAAAAGTCTGACTGACCTCAAAATTGCGGGGGTAATGCTCATAAACAGATTAGCTTTTCAAAACACTCTTAAGAAAAATCATTTTTCATCTCCTCCAAATGGAGGTCTGGTGTCAGCAATTAGCTGGACAGTGAATCTTATCTGGGTTTTAGTCTAGATGTTAAAGGACCTATCCAAAGTTCTGCATCTGCCATTCAAAATAGGTTCAACATCTTAATATGCAGACTTTAAAAAGTTAAGACTAAAGTTACACCACCACAGAAGCCACTGACCACTGTAGACTTTCATCCCTCCCTCCCTCTACCTGTGGTATGTATAGAAATTCTTTGATAAATACTTCTCATATACTGTGAGCACAATGTTGTAAATTTACTTACAACCTCCTATTTCCTATTAAAATTTAAGTCATACAATCATTATTATGAATGAAAATGCCTCCAAAACCACCTGTTGGACCTGTGTCCTCAGGGACTCTGGGATCTATTGTGGCAGCCACAGTTGATGATAGCGATGGAACTTTTGCAAATGTCTTGCAGAGACAGTGTTTGGGCAAAGCTATTAGGGATTGAGAATCATCAATGCATAGATAAGACACCTGGCCGTGCAACTTTGGATAGCAAGAAGGAATGTGCTAATTCGCAACTCAAGGTCTATCCTTCCAGCAGTGGTTTTGGTTTGCCATGTAAGGGAGGGGTGTGAGGGAAATCTAGTTTTGATATAGCCATGCCTGGCAGTTTGAATCTCAGATCCAGGTCAACTTCTGCATTAAGCTTCACGCATTTCAGCTCCTGCATTTAGCCTCGTGTGTTTTCAGGTCTCTTGTATTTTTAGCTCAAGTACTCAAGTCTGGACTTTGATCTTTCCTGGAAATCTTTTGGGACTTTATTAATTCCTGGAACTTACCTGATTGGATTTGTTAAGGGACTTTACAGCATTCATTCAGCTTATTGGCATTTGGAACATTTCCTTGGATTATTGATTGAATTCTATATTTCTTTTGATATATTTTCTATTGCTTATATTGCTTGCTTTTTGCTTCAATAAAAGACTATTTTCTTCAGCTGGAGTTGTGTGTTTGGATTCTAAGGGCTCAGGTCTCTACGCTGGTGTGCAACCACTTTAAAATCCAGGCAGATGCATAAAAGAGGGTGCCCCAAATGATGACACATCTAGACACATATATCAGTAATTGGCATTGTGCCTGGGCCCGTAGTGTCCTCTGCTTCTGCCCATTCCACCACAGATCAATGGAAGAGGCTTTATTATTCATAATACTTCAGTGCCTTGCTCAGTAGTGTTCACAAACTCCATTCTTTAATTCAACTGCATGGATATTAAGGTGGGTTTAAAGTGGTCACTGGTCAGTTCAGAGATAGTCATAGCTACAATTGCGGCTATGTTTCTGCTGCAAAATCTTGGATACAATTTCCTATTATTTTGAATATTCATCTCCTTTCATTTCTGTAAGAGTGGCAAAGGTATTTCTCTAGTTCATCTGAATGGCAATAAGGAGTAGGAAAAGCAGAGATTCTAATATTTCAGTAAATACAAAATTGCGTACATAATTTAACTTTTTCTGTCTGTTGCCTTCTGACCTCTGTAGTATATGTCATGATCTGCAATGTCAACAAGCAGCATTGTAGTATGTTTCCATTATGCACATTTTAAGTGTCCATATTTTAAAATCCACATAATGTTGGAACTCAATTTCTCTGAAATTCCCTGCAAATGAAGCATTCATGGTGAGGTGTACATTTTCTCAAAGTGATTTTTAAGAGGTGCAAAACGCTACTTTTATCAAGATTGTCATGTCCAGCAAAATATCTTCCCTTTCCATTCTAACACCAAGATAGTCAGGGTTTGAAATGTTAACATGAATGGAATCCTGTTATAGGGCACAAAGCATTGGCATCACATGCCTCTGTAGACCCATACCACTTAACACCTGAACATCCTGGTTTTTTTACTACCTGAATTATCATCATCATTATTATTTATACCCCGCTTTATCTCCCCAAAGGAAACTCAAAGCAACTTGACAAAAAAGCATTGGTATCCAATTAAAATACATAAATATACCAACATTAAAACAATTAAACACAAACAGTATTAAAATTTTCAGTTTAAATCTATCAAACATAATCAAAGTTAAAAACTATAGTATTCCCTGACAAGATATATCCAGTGTCTAAAAGTAATATTTTCCTACTTACAATGAAATCTCTATATTCAACATTGTTAGCTAATCAGCAACACTGTTCAACATTTATTTTGTTCCTATATCTTGATTAATCAACAATTAAATCACTCATAACATGATGTATACTGCCATTTTTGATAATTCAGGCTTCTTGTGAGGGATTGAGTGCTGGACTAGTCTGGAGAACAGTAATTGTATCTTTATTTGGCCGAGGAAACTGAATAAAGAAAGCATAAACAACCCCTCTCTGAATAATCCTTATCATGAAAATTCCATGGAAAGTCAGAAACATTTTGAAGACATGCAATAATAGTTAACTATGCATTGTATAAATGTATTCAGATGCATCTGTATTGTTAAAATGTTAGGCATTTGCTTTCAGTTGAGCCCGTATGTGTAAGAGTCAATTTCCATTGACATTTTGTCCCCAGATGAATGACTTTCATGCTGGGATTCATTAAAGAAATGACTCCCCAGTCCTTGAGCATAAGGCTGTCACAAAAGTGTGAGGATAAATAATTACATAGATGAAAAATGGGAACTAACAGGAATTACTACTCTGCTAGCTAACACAAGAAAATATATGCTGTTTAGCTTGCTGATGTGTTTTATTGTTTACCAAAGGGTTCTTCAAAACTTTGTACTTATTTTTAAAAAGGCATAGCATCTGCCAAGCATGTAAATCTAACTTCAGCTTCTCTCCTCCCCTTCTCTGATCATTCACTATATCTAACAACCATTTCACAACAGTCAAACTACTTGCAGGACTTATCTTCCTCCTGTGGAGGTGAGCTCTCATGGGAATTGATTGGCTAGCAAAGTGGGGGCAAGAAACGAAGAAGTGTCAGACAGATGATAAAGCCACCTGCCAGGTCCTCAGAGGTCTGAACAGATGCCTATAATTTTCCACCCACAGGGATAACACGATGGAGGGAGAGGCTACAAGTGGAAGAATCTGTGGGAGGAAAGAAGAGGCATGTTCCTGTAGTTCTTTATGTGCAGAACACAGGATCTCAATCTAGGCCGTAAAAGCCAGTTTTGCATGATGGTTTCCCAGGCTACAATTGGCATCAAATCAAGCATTCTCCCATGGCCAATCTGTGGTCCTTAGAGTATGGGGGTAGACCTGTGGTCAAGTGTCATCCAGCTTCCATTGTGCATCTTTTAAATTGGCATTGTGCAAGAAGATAATTGATACCTCCTCGCACACCCAAATAAACATTGACATACCACTTGGCAATTGATCCAAAGGCGTACTCTGGTTTAGGTTAGCAATTGCATTTAATCATTATGTGTGCAAGAGTGGGTCTCATAGCACTTCACCAATTTTAACACACTGGCTAAAGAGAAAGTATGAAGCAGGTCTTACTTACAAGTGTCCAGACAGTGGTACACATGGCATCTCTTCTTATATGTACAGCTCCCTATACATTAAAAAAATCCTCAAATGAGTTTGCAGAAAACATCTGCTAGCTGTCAGCTGAACACAAACATTGCAGTCAATGCTTCAAGGGGTTATGACTGTAAAAGGAGAGTGACTTCCCAATTACAATGCAGTATCTTATCAGCTGCACCATTAGAGCTGTCAGGTTGAATACTCCTGTATGTGTAATAGTTAACAACTTCTGTTATTCCAAAAATTGGACTGCTGAATATGGGTGTGGTGAGGATCATATACCAACAGTATAGTGGATCCAAATGCCAATATAGTCATGTTCTGTATATTTAAAAAGTAAATGTCAGGAATTCACTTTGAGTCTGGGATTTATAGTTAACACACAATCAAAGAGCATCCTGAACTCTTGCAACAATGGAATTGAACCAAACTTGGCACACTGAACTCTCATGAGACCAGCAGAAAATACTGAAAGGGTTTGGTGGGCATTGACCTTGAGTTTGGGAGTTGTAGTTCACCAGTCTCTCCTCTTCTTTCCAAAGGTGCAAACTTATCTTTTTCCTCAGAGCAGGGGTTGCGAAGGCACCTGCTCGGCCCTCCTCCTCCCCGGGGCCCCCTCCTCACCTATCCTTCCCAGTCAGAGTTCGCAGATGTGGAGGGCTCCTCCCAGCCCATCCCTGCCAAAGGCAGCCTATCCCACGTGCCCAGGGCCGGCCTCATGCTCTTAAAAGAACACGCGCTTCCAAGCCAGGCCCATGAGCAACACATCCCCGAGCAGGAGCAAAGCACCCCTGGCCATCTCCAGCCCTCCCCCCTCTCTCACACACAAGCAATAGAGGTGGGGAGCGCAAGGTAGGGGGAGCGCACGGGGCAGAAGGGAAGGGAGTATGAGGAGGAAAAGAGCGAAGGCATGCACTTGCTCCTGGCCACCTCCTCTTCTTCCCCCCTCCCTTCCTCTCCATTGGCCGCTCTGCTTGCCTGCCTGCCTGCCTGCCTGCCTGCCTGGGCCCTTACGCGGGCTGGTCAGAATCGGCCAGCAGGCTGCAATATGCCCAGGTCTGGTATTGGAGGTTCCAATTTCCCATGGTACACCTGATAATCGCTCACGGCACACCGGTTGGGAAACACTGCTCTACATGATATTCATTTAGGTAACTTCTATGAAAACTTGCCAACACATTTTTTAAGTGAAAAGAACAATATATTTATATGGAGCAACCAGGAAAAATGTCTCAATTATATCCAGGAAAAAACCAAATATTTACAAAGCATGTCCCTTATGCATATAGTTATTTTATTTTTTATATATGACAGATGGCTTTTTCTATTATTATTCCAACACAGGTAGTATTGAAGGAATTGCATTGTTTTAGCAACCCTTATCAGCTTTCACAAATAAGACATTCAAAATGGCTTGCCACAAAACAATGAATGTTTTCTGATAATAATGGCACTCCCCGCTGCCTGAAACCCATGAAACTAGAATACACTTGGGGTATTTACTTATTTATGAAAGCATTTATTAGAAGATAGTACAAAAATGCAATTAGATATTATGGAGGATTGTGATTTAAAAGTGGCATTTTTTCATATTGATAAAAGATTGAATCCTGCCCAGATGATTGCATTCCCATGACATCTTGTGTCATGGGACTAAAAAAGACATCAATTTAGTTTAGAGAGAAAATGTGTTGCCTTTCAGCTAATCTCAGACACAGTGGTATCATATGTGCTGTCACTTTGTATTACCTAAACACTGTATTTTTAATGAGCGTTTTGGACTCAGGCCTTTGCAGAATACCTTATTTAAATTCTGAATTTAGTCCTACAAGTTTATTTGGGAAAACTTGTTTGAGCTGTTTTGTTACTTCAGGCAGGCATAGTTGTAAAGGATCCAGTTGGAGGAATGGGGTAGTTTGCATTTAGCTGGTATGCCCTAATAAATCTACTATTCCAGGTCTTTGTATTTATATTGCTGGCACAGCCTACACTTTTCCACCTCCAGGGTCTGTATACCTCAGTGGTTCCCAACCTTTTTTTGACCAGGGACCAGTTGACCAGGGACCCCTTTGACCAGGGACCACACTCCAACATTAGTAACAAAAGGGTTACGAAACAGTTTTTGGTCAACTTTTAGTTT